>MU190052.1:0-12848 GCA_016904865.1 Pissodes strobi
TACAGGATATGAAGTCAATACCCTTGTGACCTTATATGCCCAGTACAACCTCTTAAAATTTCAAAAATTTTTAAACCAAGTTTAAGCTGTACTGTTGCTTAAAACATTAAAAAAATTATATCAACAATACATATGTATTGCAAGGTGCTTTATAATATTAAATTTAATCTGAGTATAAAATTGAAGTTAACGCATCGACCTACCAAACGTTGATGTGTATAGAATAAAAAATTTCTCTCAAATTAATTTCTACATTTTAGAATTTATAAAATGATTTTAGGTAGATATATCGAGTTAAACTCGAAAATAGCCATAGCACGAAGCTCCCAAACGATGGGAAGCAAAATGTGTGCATTTTATATTTATTTAACAAATTGCACTTTTTAAATCGGTTATAGTAGCCGCAGCATACCGACGCCTGCCATGCAGGCGTATAGTCAACGGCACGGGTAATAAGTTTCGAAAGGAATGCGATAAAAAAAAATTGATTTCACTCAGCCCCTATCAAAACAGTTAAAAACAAAACTACTGCTACTGACGGCCTTCGCCGCCACCTGTTTTGTGGGGTTTTTCTCCTCTGCCCCTCAGCCGTCGAACTGCATCAGCGGCAAGTCCGACTGTATCCAAGTATTGCAGAAGACGCCGCCGCCGGTTACGTCCTTTTTTAATAATTATAAAAATGCTAATATTCCGCTCGCATTTTTTCTTAAAAATTTATACTTTTTCGAAATATTTCTGTACAGAAATGTCATATGACTTTCTCGATGCCAAAATCGAATTCGGCATTCCCAAAAACCCCCTACTAAAGTATTCGAAACGAAAAATATCATCCACCTACGAAATTCCCTATTTTGTGGCTAAATATGAAGAAAATGCTTGAATTTAACTTATATAGTGTGTTCACATTTAGACGACCACTGAACCGACCGTCAGCTGAACCGTCAGCGCTGGATTCTACGGCGGGAAGATGAGATAGTTGTAAAAAAATGGAATTCGGAATTATTTTAGACCGGTTGAATTTTTTTGATAAATTGTCTATGTTACATAGTTTAAAAAATAAATAGTCAGCTGCGTGCCGGAAGCAACGTTGTACGTCAGCTGGTCATGAGAAGTGGTAATAAAATTGAAAACAATAAAATATTTATAACCGAGTGAAATTTTTTTACATGACTTAGGTCTCATGTTGAAATATGTTGAAATATTTCAGTGTTGTAAAAAGTTGATTTAAATTACTATGAGGTAGATTTGAAATTTCACTCAAAGCTTGAATATATGTTGGCGGCTTTCGTAAAATGTTAAAATCACAGCCCGTTAGCGCATGAAAAGCATTGTCTCATACAACTTCGTGATATTGATGTTTCTTTAATTATTTCCAGTACAGACATGTATTGAAATTTTTAAATTACTTTTAATGAAATTCATAATTACAAGCATAATCACCAAAATATCAGTATCTGAGCATCTTATTGTCACATGGGCATCAAAATCCACATTGCAAACATGAAACACAATTTTCGTGTCGACTTCATCGTGACCGGTACATGACAAGTGTGGTTCTATTGTTGTTATTATTTTGTTTTGTTGTACTTCATATTTATAGCAGTGTAGATAATTCACACAAAATTATTTTATTCCCAATAAATGGCGCCATGTAATCCTTTGACCAATCTTCGATAATAAATTCAATCAATGCTTCAGAGAAATTCGGTGGACGTATTTGATCTGTTCCATTTATATTTTCCCATCAAGAAAAGGAATACATGGCGCCATTTATTGGGAATAAAATAATTTATGTGAATTATCTACACTGCTATAAATAACCACACTTGTCATGTACTGGTCACGAAGAAGCGGACACAAAAATTGTGTGTCATGTTTGCAATGTGGATTTTGATGCCCATGTGACAATAAGATGTCCAGATACTAAAATTTTGGTGCAAATATGAATTTCATTAAAAGTAATTTAAACATTTCAATTCATGTCGGTACTGGAAATATTCAAAGAAACATCAATATCACGAAGTTTTACGAGACATTTTGTGCAGAATTATGTTCGTTGTTCCTCTATCGAAAAGGCAAAAAAAAACGTTTAACACTTTACGAAAGTCGCCAACATATTCAAGCTTTGAGTGAAATTTCAAATCTACCTGATAGCAATTTAAAACAACTTTTTACAACATTGGAAGATTATTGACGTCAACGTTGTTCGTATAAAAACCTTTAGAAAACCATTTAGCAGTAAAAATAATGAGCAAATGCTGCATTTAGAAAAAGGAATCGACGGTTCCATGTTCCCACTTGCAGATCTGAACTGCATCAACATTTTCTCAGAACATCATCGCACATTTCTGGAGTCACGCACATCTTCCGATAGCATCCGAATGCTCGCCATCTGACAACGGTTGAGAAGAACGAGGTGAAAAGTATTTTTTCAAATGGTTTCAACGAGACCAATTGCCGCGTCAATTAGAAACATCACAAGTATTGATGAAGACTTTGAAGGTATGAAAAAACTTGTTCTATTTTTTCAGGAAAACATGTCCATCAACATGATTTTGATAAATATTTTTTTTAGTTTCTTTTGTACAGATAACAGTGAAACAGAGGTAGGAGATATTCACGATGACATTGAAATAGATTATTCATCAGACGACAATCAAAGCAATGATGAAGATAATTCTTAATACCATAAACTCATTGTAATTTTTTTTTTCGATTATTTCAACAATATCTAAATAAAAACTCAATTTTATGCGTTAATTATCCTTCGCATCTCCGCCATCCCTCATTACACTTTGTAGTATACAACTTTTTCCCAATCGGTACAATTTTTAAAGAAGTTATCTAAAAACATGGTGATTCAGCCGACCCTGGCTAGCCGCTCGAACTCATGCATCGCCTTGATGCGTCATTACAATTTTGTACCGGTCGGTGACAAGCAAGAATCCGTAAATCGGTTCTTTCTTTTGGTTTTAAGAAGAAAAATGCCTAGAAATCGTATTTCTAGTATAGTGAAGTGTTAGTGATACGTCTTGCTCGCAAGACGAGGCGAAAAAGGGGGCAATATGCATCGGGAGAAGCGAATCAGGGGGTGAGTCCATATAAGATTATATGCCAAAATTTCAAATATACATAAATACCTGGTTATCTTAAATATATAAAAACAGAATCTCTTGTATAAAAGCAAACTAAATGTGTGTAATACTAAACTGAGTATTATTAATAAATATGACACTTGTAACCCTTATTTTTTTTACTTAGTAAAATTGAAATGGAAAATACTCTCAAACTTCTAAAACTAACTATACTTATTAGAATAAAATAGAGTGCGAACGGGTTACAGTCAAAAATGCGAATGAAGTAGTAAACAAAAATTAAATGTGCTCACTGCGATTTGAATTATACTAACAAACTGTTATTTATATACGAGGGCATGACAAAACATTGTTACATTTAATTGTCGTCTTTGCACAATTACACAGAATCAAACAATATATTCGGAATTGAAATATATTATATCGAAATGAATATAAGTAATAAGCAACGATACGAGCTATTCGAACCGTTCTCTAGTAATCTCGTCTAATCGTACATCCTACCAAAGAAATACTATTCAATCACAAAAAGTGTTTACATAACACAATCAAAAGGAGGAAATATATACCGGTCGGCCTGCACATTTATTAATGTTTTACATAGAATAAAACGTTTATACCATGTAAAGGAATATAAAAATAGAAACAAATGGTTATAATGCCTTCGTATCATTCGTTTTTCGATATTTGATCCCCGTATGGGGCACATGTGGGACTATAAACTACAATTCGATTGGATGCAAATATTGCAAAACAAAAAACAAAGTTATATTTAATTATGATCCACTGACTCATACTGCAGATCTATATGAAAATTTAAGAGTATGGCAATTACATAAGGTATTAAAATTTGAAAAGAATAAACTTATTTACAGGATAATAAATAAAACTCAAAATTAAAATATTATTATAATATTTTCAAAGGATATTCATAGCCACAATACTAGAGAGTTTATAGGAAATCATACTGTTATTATTACTAAAATGCAATTATCCTCAATACCAGTGTTCAAAAACACTGTCTAGAGGAATAAGGACTATGTATATTGTAATTATTGCTATTACTGTATTAACAAATACTTTTCAAAAAAAAAATAAAATAAAAAATTAAATTTTGAGTAAGTCGAAGAGTGTCCTTTTCTCACGAAATTAACCTCTAAAAACTAGCCACAAAGGCAATCTGACCCATAATTTACGAGCGACTAAATCCCAAGTTGGGTATTATTATAGCTTGCATGGCCCTCCGTTGGCTTTGCTCGCAACGGAGGCTCAATCAACAAGAACTAAAAGTGCTAACCAAAGCTAACCCAAAATTAAGGGAAAAAGGCGGAATGTTATCGTTCGGCTTTGTCGAAGCAATGCAATACCGGAACGCATTATTTTTAAACAATTCGTGTTGACATGAGCCGTCCGGTGAGGGAAAAAACTGGAGTAAACATTGCTTGCAGGATGTTAATAAATAATAATAATACCTATTTACAAATTCGCATTTGCAGATGCGAATAACTTTAACTAAAATTGGCCTTCACATTTGCAGATGTGAAGGGCCCCCAACAGCCTCCACCCCAGTAGGTATATTATGTAAAAGTAGTTAGAGGCACACTATATCACTACATTTGCCGATGTAAAGGATATATGTACTGACAAAAATAAAACGGTATAGTGCTATGTATTTGCAGATACAAAAACAAATAACCACCATACTATTGCAACCCTCTTACATAAAATCATTGCATTGGAGGTAGCGAATTATTACACTCTTGGTTTCTATTCAAAACAGATATTACAGTATTTGCAGATACTGTAAATATGCTAAAAATCGTTGCATTTGCAGATGCAGTCGAAAGCATAACCAGGGTTAAGCAGCAAGCAAAAAGGTGAATAGTTCGTTGTATTAGCAGATACAATCGATCGTACCCACTGTCTGCAATTGCAGTTGCAGATAGTGAACATATTCATGAACCTATTTTTCTGTTCAAAAACAGAAATTGCAGCATTTGCAGATGCTGTAAATAGGCTAACAGATCGTTGCATTTGCAGATGCAATCGATATCATAAGTAGCAAAACCAAGGAAACTCTTTTGCATTTGCAAATGCATTAGAAGATCCTCTCACGCTAGCTGAGGAAATAACTTAGCCAAATCAAGACTATCAAGACTTACCAACATCAGCAGCACCAGATGGTCCTGAACAAAGTTAACGACCACCTAGCTGTGTAGGTGTAGGTGTAGGATAAAAAAAAAACGACGAAATCACACCTGCGAGGCCAGAACTACATACTTAGATAGTTTAGATGGAACAATTACTTATTAAAAGGACTAAAGAAAAAAAAACGGTATGATAGAGAAGTTAGAGAAGTATCCACCAGCTGCCAACTGCAATGTCCTCAGACCACCAAATTAAATCTCGAAGAGAGTACTAAATCCTACCAAGACAACTACTGTATCAATTACAGAAACAACTATAGTCCGTGGGATTAGTGCCTTAGCCCTCCCTTTCAATAATTTAATTAGCCAACCGTCTGAACTAGAATTATACGTTCAAAATTAGCAGAGAAAAAAGGTTAGGTTTTAGTTCAATAATAGAGTGGGTACAGGATTATAAAATCCCTTTCAATAGGACACCACTCCGGTTAGCAAAGTAGAAGACTACATAGGACGGCAAAAAATTTAATTTCAAAATACGCATTCTTGGGGAAAACTGATCTCTTAAAGATGCATGTTTCCTTATCCCTATGCACAGTAGTCAAAAAAAGTTGTTAAGATTCGTTTTCTGCAACGTACTATACCAATTTAATTGTGTTTCATTTGGTTTATGTACAGCTCCATATCTTTTCACAAAAATTGAAACCAGTTGTAAGATATGTAAAATTAAATGGTATAAAAACTGTACTCTACTTAGACAATTGGCTAGTTATTGGTAATTCAAAAGAGAATTGCTTAAAAGTATAAATAAAATTACATAAACATTACAAGATTTAGGTTTTATATAAAAAAAGCGTAGTTATTCCCCCTCAACCATGCTCACTTTTGGGGTTTATACAAGAGAAAAGGAACCTACTGGCAGAACAGTCTATTATCTTTACCCTGAAAAATACTTACTCACATCTCCTTGCGGAGAGAAACAACCATTGTGGAAGAAAATTTCTCTGGCTGTAGGGAAATTACGAAGTTTCCTGAGAAATTAAACTGATTATTTTTTATTGCAAACTATAGAACCGTAAAAAAAAATAAAATAAATAAATAAATAAATAAAATTAAAAAAAAAATAATAAAAAAAAAATCGATACGTATTTTTTTATTTCCGCTAAAGATGAATATTACAAGTGCTATACCAGTTTTTAGTTTTGTATATATAGATATACCATGCATGGTGTGACGTAACAATTCATGTGTATTATGACGTCATAAGCACATCTCAAGGCGTTGTATCTGCCTCATTTTTCGGCTTAGGGAAAAAAGAAAAAAACATATGTTTACTTATTTTTCATGGGCTATCGAAATCAGCAGTAATAAAAAAAAAAAAAAATTGATGAAACTTCCTCATTGTCAGGAGAGCTATTCTATAACAAAGCGTACCTAATGAAGCAATTAAATTGATTATTTCTTCATTGACAGATAGCGCCCTCAAACAATACGGAAATACTTACAATAAATAGGGGAATTTCTGTTTTTCTAAGCGCCAACAAATATATAATAAAACCGTAAACTTATTCTTGAGCTCCTAAATATTCAATTGTCTTCGGAGTCATCCTACTCAAACAAAAGACGAAGCGGTTATAAAACGTTTTCTCAATGGAACATTTAACATAAGACCCCCAAAATCAAAATACTCAATTACTTGGGATTCCTACCCAGTTCTACAGCGCTTAAAGAGCATGTACCCTCACGAATTCTTAAATCTACAAATCTAACTTTAAAGCTAGTGACACTCTTAATGCTAATAACGGCACATACATCACAGACAACCCGGAAGTAAAAATAGACAATATTTTTAAATATGAATACGTAATTGAAATCAGATTCCCGGATAAAATAAAAGCAAGTGGCTTAAACAGGCTTCAACCTAGTTTGATATTACCTTATTTTATTAATCAACCTGAACTATGTATAGTCACACTATTAGAGACTTACATAGAACGCATAAAAGGAAAAAGGGTGCTACCAGTCAATAAAAGGTGAATAGTTCGTTGTATTAGCAGATACAATCGATCGTACCCTCCACTGTCTGCAATTGCAGTTGCAGCTAGTGAACATACCTATTTTTTTGTTCAAAAACAGAAATTACGGCATTCACAGATACTGTAAATATGCTAATAGATCGTTGCATTTGCAGATGCAATCGATACCACAAGTAGCAAAACCAAACAAAATGTAATACTCACTCACAAAAAGCCCTATCACCCAGACAACAGTCAAACCATTAGCAGATGGGTCAAGTTAATACTAAAAGCCAGCAGTATAAACACGGAAATACACAGCACGCGACACGGGGCAACTTCAGCAGCTCAAAGAATGGGAGTTACATTACAAACCATTCAGAAGACAGCTGGCTCGACAGAAAAATCAAAAGTATTCTCGAAATTCTATAAAAAACTTGGCGTGGGTAATCCCACTGGATTGGCATCTTGTTTATTGAACCATAAACTCTAAGGAATCATATAAATATTAAGCTACAATTATAACTTACTTACCAACTTGTTATCATATTACATACGAATATTGGTATAGTATTAAAAATAAGTTAAAGGTTAATATCAGTTAAGCGTTAAACATGATATATGTACCTTCATGATGTGTGTTATTAAATCTAATGGTTATAAATTTGAATTTTAGTTGATAAAAAGGGCCTTACAAATCTAGGACTACAGAAAACTCGCAGTTTTCAGTTAATGTAGATTACATCGCAAATACTTTAAACATCTACAAAGTGTAATGAGGGATGGCGGAGATGCGAAGGATAATTACAAGATCAATCGACTTACCTGTAAGGAAGATCGATCGGAATTATCCGAGCATCTCCGCCATCCCTCATTACAAACCCACCCAGTCTTTACCTTCTCCCTATCACCCCAAATGCAATGTAATCAAAAATCTCACGTACCAAAATTGTAATGACGCATCAAGGCGATGCATGAGTTCGAGCGGCTAGCCAGGGTCGGCTGAATCACCATGTTTTTAGATAACTTCTTTAAAAATTGTACCGATTGGGAAAAAGTTGTATACTACAAAGTGTAATGAGGGATGGCGGAGATGCTCGGATAATTCCGATCGATCTTCCTTACAGGTAAGTCGATTGATCTTGTAATTATATGTGAATTTTACGCATCTATATTTTTGGTAAATCTTTTTAATTTTCGAATACCTCTTTCAAGAATATCTGAATAAAAAATACTGAATTTTAAGCGTTAATGATATGTGGACTTTAACCTTTACCTTTGGTAAATTAATGAATATTTAATTGAAATTTAGTCATATAATAGTTCTAATAAACGAAAATTGGAAAATTCTAATCAGCTGAATGCATATTGAGACGTAGGTCGTCAATCGGACCACTTAGACTACCGCGCGCCCTTTGGATGTATGAGGTAATGATACTTTAATGCTCCAGCTGACGGTCTTTGTCGTACGATACACCCAGCTGCCTATTATTTTCATATTTCTACATAAGTCCTAAGTCATGTAAAAAAATATCACTCGGCTATAAATCAATTTTTTTTTTCAATTTTATTACCACTTCTCCTGTCCAGCTGACGTACAACGTTGCTTCCGGCACGCAGCTAACTATTTATTTTTTAAGATATGTAACATAGGCAATTTATCATAAAAAATTCAACCGGTCTAAAATAATTCCGAATTCCATTTTTTTTTTACAACTATCTCATCTTCCCGCCGCAGCATCCAGCGCCGGTATCCCAGCTGACGGTCGGTTCAGTGTTTGTTTATATGGGAACATACTATATAAGTTAAATTCAAGCGGTCTAAAATACATGCTAAAAATTAACGCTGGCTCCCGGACTATAACCAGTCCTTTACTCCCCCAACTGCCAGTTTGAATGATGCATTCCTGCCCCAAGGTCAATAAACCTTGTTACTGCCCGATATATTTATGCCGAGAGCATACGACACCCCTTTAAAAATGAAATCTGTATTTACCAAGTGAGATTGTCGTCAACAGGGCAAAATATTTTAACTAAATATTTTAAATGAAACTATATCTTTTCGCCATCTATCAGAGTTTTGGTGAGTTACTTAGGTTTGGAGAATTTCGTCCATAAGAATTATCTTAATAGTCTTTTATTATAAAATGGAAATATACAGCAGCTTGCATGTGTTTCCTCGAATAAATAATAACACAATCGTGTCGGAAACGTTTCAGACCGGCGCGACCTAGCCACTAGTTGTAAAACTTGGATCAATATTCAAAATAGCGTGAGAAAACGGTAGATGGAAGAAACAGTTTAATCTAATCTTTGATCACAACTCAATCTAGTAACAAATTCTACTATATTCAGCAAGACTGCAAGTATAAGTATGAAGAAACAAGAAAAGTCGAGGAAAACAAAACAGTTTTTAAAACGCAATTTAAAACATATTTTACAGTCCGAGATAAGATTTTTCAATGATTTTTGCTGACCTCACAATAAATCAAAAGGTGCCGCATATCGTAAACGAATAGCGGCCCGTTCTATCACCTCGTTCGCATTTTCATTGATAATTATTTATTAACGATGCCCAGCCCTCTTTATGCGTTCATCAGCTCGTAATCTGAGCCCAAAAAATTGTTAATTATTTCTCTATTCTCTTTGTTGGCAAAAAAGCTACTTTAGTGTTTTGCAGAAATCATGATTATTTTATAAATTAATCAATTACACTGAGAGAACTCAGTTGACTTTCGTATCATTAAAAACATTTCGCAAATTTACTACTTTGGTTATTTGTTACAGATACAGAGTAAATATTTATAAACGTATCTATTCCAAGTAGGATGCTTCATGTAATCTTGCATTCAAATAGTGCTTCAATTAGAATTAGAGATACTTTCTGGACGGGAAATAAGTACAGGCATACTCTGGCTCGGTTGTTAGTTTCATACCTTAGCAAGTCTCTCGATTCGAAAGTAGTGCTTGTATCTATACCCTATACCCTAGGGTCACCGGATTGATCGCATGTAGTGTGACAGAGAGTATGGGTGATTCTGATAATAATATTTTTATTTCTGACGTAGAGGCTTCAGTTGGGTCCGACTTATGGCCGTATTCGCCGTATATATAAAAACTAAGCTTAAGAGGTAAGCGCGCTTAGCTAGCATTTTTTATATGCACCGCAAGCACGTAGACTATTAAGCTCGCATTTTAAGCCTTCAATTTTGGACGCTTATGGCTGTAAAGCCGAGTTTAGTCATTTAAAAAGACAATAACCTTGTTTTTTGTTTGTCGATGACTAAGCCCTAAATTAGTAACTATAAATTATATTTTCATAATTTAGGGAATAGTGGTTACCCAATGAAATCATATTTACTGACTCGGTTGGGAAATCCTGTAACTAATGAAGAACAGTTATATAACGAATCTCACATTCGAACTAGAAATTATATAGAAAGAACCAATGGAGCCTACGAAAGATTTCAAGCACTTTGTTAATGGCTCCAATGAAGCCTCAATAATTCGCTAGCCATTATAGTGGGTACAGCTGTGCTCCATAATATTGTCTTATTTATGCATGAAGATGATCCACCACCAAAAGGCATAAATGCTGAAGAATTAGACTACCTAATTCAGCAGCAACACATTCCTGCATGAGAACATCATGTATGACTTGAGAAGAGATATTATAAATAACTACTTCAACAATTTATAAGAAATAAAGAATTATTATAGTTACTTAACTAACATTTTTTTATGACATACCTAGTGAGAAATAAAACAAAAAATATATCATATTATTTTATGGCACAGCTGCTTTGTAACATGGAGGTACTCTGGATATAATTGAGCAACTTAAAAAAACTGCCTCAGCAAACAAAACAAAAACACATTACAAACAAATATCAATAGCTAAATTAGGGTTTGGGTTCTTTAAGGCCAGTTCTACTTCAAGAAGTTGTAATTCCAATTTCCTTTTTCTAATTATTATAAGAGCATTTTCGTTGTCCATATGCCTTAACTGCTTGTCAATTAATAAAAGCCTCTTATCTAAAAGAAGGCCATATTTCCATGCTTATCGGAGGATGTAAAAGTTTTATAATTGCAGTTGGTCTATGCCGATTTTTTTGTTTGGGTGTCCTGAACCTATAGACATATTATTATGTAACCATGCCAGATAGTATATCAATATAATGGAATTTCTATTATGTACATTAAAAAAGAAAAGTCCCTGTATTATCAAAAATTTTCAAAAAACGTTTGTCCCGAACTCTGGTCTGGCTGGAGTGAAGAACTAATAGGGGTTCGTAATTGTTTTGGTGTGTAGGTATTCCATGTATCATTGATCATTTATAAATTCAAACTTGAACTAGCTTCTATATTTACGTTCACTTCATTATCATTAGTGCTGAGCAAGGCGCTCGTCTGAAAATAAAATTCACAAAATCACACATATTCTAATGTCTAACAAAAAAATTAGATTTGAGCTTAGTAAATGACTTTTACCTGTTGCAATGAATCTCTTGGCAATTCAAAAATATTAATTTATTCTAGTCGCGATCAACAGTTGAGCAGACATCTTGTCACTTTTGACGTCTGAATTAGTAGGAATCCCATTCAAATCGGTGTCGAAATTTTTGCTAGTGAGCCTTGACATTGAATAATTTTATTAATATCATAGCAACCAGTCAACAAAAGTAGTGTCGAAATGCGGTTCTTTTCGACACTCCTTTGCGTTTCGAAATGGAATCATTTTGAGCCCAAAATAGAAAAAAATAATATAATCAATGCCTTAATTATGACTTGGTCCCTTATTGGCCATACCTTCATGGTAAATATAGACGAATTCTTTGCCAGTCTTACAGGTGTGTATACCAAAAATATTAACTGTTGTTAGCTATGTTAAATAAAACAAGTCGTGAACTGGACCTTCTGGTAAGTGTATTAAGTGTATTACTGACAAGTCATCGCGATTCTTACCCTCATCGGTAGATTCCTTTAGTGACAATAAAACTATTTTGCTCTTTTTTTTATCTACAGCTAGTTCGGCAGCAGCTACTCTTTTAGGTGCATCTCAGTGGCGTAGCTAGAAATGTGGGCGCCGGGGGGCAAGCCTATCCGCTGGCACCTAAATTAAACCTATATTTTGTGTATATACGCAAATTAATCCAAAAATAATACATCATAATATTAAACGTATATTTTTGAAGTGAAACTTCTTAACGGGCGTCGAGAGTAAAATTTAAAGGTCGCGATCTCGACACACGGTGAGCGATCGCAACACACGGCGGACGAGCTGGCAGGGAACGGAAAACGGTTACGGACGTTTATTGTGATATCTTTGTTAGTTTACAAGATAAAAATACGGGACTTGCTCTATTACCTTGTCAAGACATAAGCGAAACTTTTATGAAGAATAGTTTTTTTTTCATTTAGGCCTCCCCTTTTTGTTAATTGAGTGATACCTATATTTAAAAATAATACTTTTTAACCAAATCCGTTCAGATATGTATAAGGCTAGGGCATTTAATTATTGTGATATCTTTATTAGTTTACAAGATCAAAATATGAGGTTTACTCTATTAACTTGTCAAGACATAAGCGAAACT
>MU190052.1:12858-28847 GCA_016904865.1 Pissodes strobi
AAATATGAGGTTTGCTCTATTATCTTGTCAAGAAATAAGCGAAGATTTTATGAAGAATAGTTTTTTTCATTTAGCCCTTCCCTTTTTGTTAGTTGAGTGGTATATTTAAAAACACTACTTTTTAACCAAATCCGTTAAAATATGTATAAGGCTAGGGCGTATAATTATTGTGATATCTTTGTTAGTTTAAAAGATAAAAATATGGTGTTTGCTCTATTACATTGTCAAGATATAAGCGAAACTTTTATGAAGAATAGTTTGTTTTATTTAAGCCTTCCCTTCTTGTTATTTTAGTGTTATATTTTTTAAAAAATACTTTTTAACCAAATCCGTTAAGACATGTATAAGGCTGTATAATTATTGTGATATCTTTGTTAGTTTACAAGATAACCCAAACTAAAAATCTGTAAACTTAATTAATTAATTAAACATTGGAGTCTTTCTTCAGTTTTAAATCGGTGTAAATTGATCGATTATTTGATCAAAAATAATAGTATTGCTAGGCTATTAGACTTGTCGGGCTAATGGTACTTCCTAAATACGAAACTCTAAAAAACACATACTTTTTTTCGACCGAAATTTTTGAATGCATGCCGCCTTACGCAGCGTTTTTACAAATTTGTATGAACCAAATGCCGCCGCGCCGGTATATATCTTTTTATTCCACGTAGAACAACCTGACACAAAATGTATTGGTTGGGTAAAAAGTTTAATACATATTTTGGTCTTTGATCTTTGATTGTATTATAATTTAATTAATTTAAAAACTCAGTTAAGCTCATGAGCATTGTTAGACTTAGCATATTTATAAATTCGGAGCGGCGCCTAATTTCTCTTGGCGCCGTGGGGCCTTGCCCCCCAGGCCCACCCGGTAGCTACGCCACTGGTGCATCTCCAAGCGAAGGACTTTTTATTTTAAGATCTAGTTCTACACACTTACAGCAAGTGACCACTTGTGGACGACCAAAATGTAAATCAAAGCTGTCATGAAAATATTTTACGAAGCAAGAATATTGAATGTTAGATGACGGATATTTTCCTTTGAACAAGTCAAACATAATTTTCATATGATATTTTGAATATCATTAAACACGTACATAGATACAAATATATTTGATTGTAGAGTAAAAGAATTTTTAACTAATTAATGTTCAACTTTTCTCTTTGAATAATATACGATATTTTAGATAGCTACAAATAATATATATGAATCGTTTATTTCAGAAAGGTGCTAACTAACATTTAGTGCCTTTCGAGAAAATAATATAATCAATGCCTTAATTATGTGATAACCTCTTCTTTTCCAGAAGCCTCCAAAACCCTTGGTCTCTTACTGGCTATACATAATACATACATACCTTCATGGTAAATATAGACGAATGCTTTGTGTATACCAAATATAATAACTGTTAGCTGTGTTAAATAAAACAAGCAGTCCTGAATTTTTTATTTTTGGCTAAAATTTGCACCACATGGAAAGGCTGCAACTGTATTTCTTTCTCATCCTTTTTCTGTGTCTTCGACAAATAGATATTCTATAATTTTCTTTATGTTGGACATGTTCAATGGGTAACATATCTGGGTCATGGTTGAACGGCTTAAGGTGTCCCACTAGTGTTTTCTTATTTAAAATTGAAATCAATATATCATCTATTCATCTCCCTCATGTTTTTGTGTTTTTTGAGGGGGTCCTCCGCCAGTGAGAATGGAAAGGGGTTTCTTTCTTTTAGTTCGACTCACGACTTTCTTTATGATTTCACTCATGATTTTTTTTAATCTAGATACTATTCGAAATTATAATTTTATAAAACTACAAAAACAAAAAGCAACAAAAGTCTTTTTCTTTCTTGTTTGGGGCCCCCTTTCGGGAAGCCAATGGCTCTGCTGCAAGGCAATACGCCAGCACCGCCCTTCGTCCGGGGCTTAGGGAGAGGTAGAGCTACCCTTCTACATCCATTACACCTTATTCCGGTTTGAAGGGCCTTATTTGGTGGGAACCCCAGTAAGACGGGCCTGAGCCCCTGGTGATTCCCGACTTGTACGTAAATATAAGCAAATGCACTGCACGACTGAGTTCCTATGAAAGGGGGGCTTCGCACACTGTAGGTATAACCACTTTCTGTCAGAGACCCCAAATCCCCGTAGGATAAATCCCCGACCGCCAAACAGGCCACGCTACCGCGAACGGAAATATCCCTGGGGTCCTAGTAGGAATCACCCTCCAATAAGCGACCCACCCCTCACACTATCCAGCCGGCACGACTTTCCAGACTCCCCCCGCAGGATTGAAACACGTTTTCTAAGCAAAATGGCTTCCACTACCCGTGCCGAATTCTGTAATCCGTTTCCAACGTGCTCATCCTACGACGGCAGGACCGGAAGGGGCAACAAAAGTCACGAAAACGGAAAAATTGTAAAATGAGGTTAGAATGATATAAGGTTATGTTATTGTTTTGGTCTTAAGTGTTATTTTTTAGTCACTAAAAAGTTTAGTTTCCACTGGAAAATAATTGTTGAATCTACCTGCTTGAGGCTTTAAAAGCGACTCCTCACAGTTTGCAATAGTAGTTTGCAGTTTTTTAGGCCCCCCTTTTGAATTGTGAACAGTTGAGGATAATCAAAAATTGATGACATTTTCTGATAGCTGCAATAGGGCTATTCACAAACTCGTATGTTCTGGATTAAATTCCTCTGAAATTAGAGTGGTTGTACTCAAAGGTCAACGAACTTTAAAATACCACTGTGACGATCCCATCCCATCAATTCTTGAGGTTCTGGACCAACTTAGGGCGGAAATACGATCGTTAAAGGCAATTACAACTCAAAATCCCCCCGCTGCTAATAACCCTGAAGTTGGGAATGATACCTCTCGCACATTAGACATTGATTTTTTTATTGAGCTGCAGGAACGCCAAAATCGTTCAAATAATTTGATTATTTGCAATCTACCTGAGAAGCACAACGATCAGGATGATGTAAATACTATATTCCAACAGTTGGGATGTAATGTTGAGGTTAAGACCTTGGTTCGTGTTGGGAAACCTAACAAAAATGGTCACAGGGCTTTAAAGGTCATCCTGCATAGCAAGGAGGATGCACAGAAAATAATTCGCTGCAGGAGAAAGTTGAAAGGTACAAATGAATTTATTAACCCTGATTTAACTAAAATGCAAATCGATTCTGAATCTAAAGTTAAAGCCGAGTTTAGACAGCGAGTCTCAAATGGTGAGAAAAATATTCTAATCAGATATTTCCAAGGTGTTGCAAAAATAGTCACAAAAAATTAGATACTTCTATGGTGTCTAACAGCTATTCTACATATTATCAAAATACCCAAGGCCTGAGAACAAAGCTAATTCAACTCCAACATAATATCCCCGTGTGCCAGCATGACATACTTGTGCTTACTGAAACCTGGCTTCACGGTGGTGTCTTCGACGCAGAGCTTGGCTTTACTGATTTTCTTGTTTACCGTAAGGATCGTTCACCCGAGACCAGTTCATGCAGAAGAGGAGGCGGAGCGTTGATTGCTATTTATAAATCCATACCTAGCAGGAGGTCGCAAGTTCCTGAATCTATAGAACAGATTTTTGTTTTGGTTGGATCCGGAGAGGCCAGCTTTGTCCTAGGAGGAGTTTATATCCCTCCAAACTCTCCGGTTCAGTCTTACATAGTCTTTTCTGAAACTTTGGATGACTTGGCTCTGAGTTTGCCCAATGTTCCTATACATGTTATTGGTGACTTCAACCTGAGACATGCTGTGTAGAGTGATGGTGGACTAGACTCTGCGCTGGCCATACATGGTGATGCCTCACCTTTGCAAGCAGCCGCCATAGAGGTAATGTCCAACATCTGCAACGTCCACAACCTCTTTCAAAAAAACTGCTTCCTGACTACACAAGGTAGTCTACTGGACTTGGTTCTGACTCAGGATGCCGAAAGTGTCGTTGGCTTAGCTGAGAGTTTCTTGGTTCCTCCTACTATCCACCCTCCCCTTTGTATTCTTACAAAGGTGAAAAAATCAGAGCAGACAATTCTCTAAACTTTGTAGGGTTCTATAGGGATTTCAACTCAACAAATTATTCTGAATTGGTGCAGTTTTTTGACCGAATAGACTGGGACAACTTATTTGTAGATAAATCACTTGATCCTATGTTAAATATTATGTATGATATTATTTATATGGCTATTGATATTTTTGTACCACTGAAAAAATACTCGGCTAGAAAATTCCCGGTATGGTTTACTCCGAATCTTAAAAATCTTATAATTCAGAAAAAAATTGCTCATAGAAAATATAAAACTACTAAATCTGTCCATGATTATCGAGAGTTTGATAGACTGAAACGTTTGTGTACTCGACTGACACGGGAATCTTATAATAATTACATCTATAACTCAGAATTGGCCATATGCAATAATGCTAAAAAATTTTGGTCATTTGTTAACCATAAGCATAAAGATAACAATCTTCCTTCTCAGCTTGAATATCTTGGCCGCTCGAGTGCCTCTGGTGATGAAATTGTCAATATGTTCGCTGATTATTTTTCCACCGTGTACCTACTCTAATAACCGGGCAGATGTTCCAGACTGTGACACATGCTCATCTAACCTTCACCTCCCTCACTTGCGGGTCTCAATCTCTGAAATATACACTAAGCTCTCCCCTTGGACATTAGAAAGGGTGCTGGACCGGATGGTGTGGCTCCAATATTGATGAAAAATTGTTGCTTTAATCTTTCCAGGCCGTTCTACCACATCTTCAACCTTTCACTCAGTCTGGAAGCAAGTCATCAGTAGCAAACTACCGCCCTATAAGTATCTTGAGTGCAATTCCTAATGTTTTTGAGAGTTTGGTTTGTGATAAGTTATCTCCCTCTCTTGAGCCCTTATTGACTGACCAGCAATTTGGATTTAGGCCTCGCAGGACTACGGAGTTAAATCTGTTGACACATGTGGGTTGTCTCTCGGAAGCCTTGGAGGAGGGTTGTCAGGTTGACACAATATACACCGACTTTTCCAAGGCTTTCGATAGGGTTCCCCACAGTGTGTTGATTCATAAGCTCGGGAGATTTGGAATTGGTCGGCCTCTTATTGCCTGGTTGGAGAGTTACTTAACAGACCGGATACAGATTGTCAAAGTTGGTAATTTTTTGTCCAGGAAAATCGGTGTTCCATCTGGTGTGCAGGGCTCCCATCTGGCACCACTGTTATTCATTGTTTTCATCAATGACATTTGTGACTGCTTCTCATGTGCTTTCTTCTTGCTGTTTGCCGACGATTTTAAAATGAGCCTCCTCATAAGAACCCCTGAGGACTGTGATAAACTCCAGTATGACTTGAGCAACTTGCAGGAATGGTGTTTGGGAAACGACATGGAGCTGAATCCTACCAAATGTAAGGCCATGACTTTTTCTCGTTCCAGGACCCAAATAAACTTTCAACACAGAATCAGCCACTCTCCTCTGGAAAGATATCCCTTGTTAAGGACCTGGGTGTTACCCTAGAGAGCAGTCTCCAGTTTTCTCAACATCTTAGCAATGTTGTGGGAAAGGCCTTTCAAATTTTGGGTTTTGTTAGGAGAACCACACAGGACTTCAACGGTATAGCGGCCCTTAAAACTCTTTATTGTGCTCTTGTCCGTCCTCTTCTGGAGTATGCTTCGTGTGTCTGGTCTCCCCATTATGCAACCCATGTTTGGTTGAACACAAATTTTTAAAACAAGTTGCTTACAAGTTACATATTTTGGATAACTATACTGACTCTGAGGTTTTGTCTTTGCAAAACATGTCGCCAATTATAACCCGCCACAAAAAAAGAGATCTCCAACCCTTTTACAATATATTGCATGGAAGAGTTATTGCTTCAGAATTGCTCCAAAAAATAAATATACTCTAGATCAACTCGGTCTATAGACAGTTTTCACTACCCATATCAGAACTAATTTTGGCTCAAACTGTTTTATCTCCAGATGTTCTAGATTGGCAAATCAGCATACAGATATGGACTTTTTCTCTCCTTATGTAAGATTCCTAAATCAGCTTGATAATGTTACGATGTGATAGTCTGATGTGATCTGTAATACTTTAAGGGAATATGGAAATTTTATATTTATTTTTTATAATTTTTATTTTGTAATGTTGTTGTTGAAGTCTTTATCACTCTATTTCTAATTTAGTTAAAGTATTTATTTCCTATGTTTGTTAATTTATAACACTACCTAAATTGTAAATTGGGCTTCGCCCGTGGATAAATAAAAACAAAATAATCAGATGTTGCCAAATTTATTTGAAGCTTAGCTGAGCTTGGCTTAATTCTTGCAGTGTATTACTTTAAACTGTAAGCCAGGCTTTAAGGTAGAGCCTAGCTTAACAAAGACTGGCTTAAGAGCAAAAACGGCGAATACGGCCGTATTCGCCGTATATATAAAAGCTAAGCTTAAGAGTTAAGCGCGCTCAACTAGCATTTTTTATATGCACCGCAAGCACGTAAGACTCTTAAGCTCGCTTAATTTTAAGCCTTCAGGCTTATGGCTGTAAAGCCGAGTTTAGTCATTTAAAAAGACAATAACCTTGTTTTTTGTTTGTCGATGACTAAGCCCTCAATTAATAACTATAAATTATATTTTCATAATTTAGGGGATAGTGGTTACCCAATGAAATCATATTTACTGATTCGGTTGGGAAATCCTATAACTAATGAAGAACAGTTATATAACGAATCTCACATTCGAACTAGAAATTATACAGAAAGAACCAATGGAGTCTAGGAAAGATTTCAAGCACTTTGTTATGGGCTCCAATGAAGCCTCAATAAGTCACTAGCCATTATAGTGGCTACAGCTGTGCTCCATAATATCGTCTTATTTATGCATGAAGATAAAATTTCCTTTTTCTAATTATTATAAGAGCATTTTCGTTATCCATATGCATTATATGCTTGTCAATTAATAAAAGCCTCTTATCTAAAAGAAGGTTATATTTCCATGCTCATCGGAGGATGTAAGAAGTTTTATAATTGAGGTTGGTCTATGCCGATTCTTTTGTTTAGGTGTCCTGCTAGATGGCTGTTCAAGAACCTATAGACATATTATTATGTAACCATGCCAGATAGTATATCAATATAATGGAATTTCTATTATGTACATTAAAAAGAAAAGTCCCTGTATTATCAAAATTCTCAAAGGACGTTTGTCCCGAACTCTAGTCTGGCTGGAGTGAAGAACTAATAGGTGTTTAAGGTGTTCATAATTGTTTTGGTGTGTAGGTATTCCATGTATTATTGATCGTTTATAAATTCAAACCTGAACTAGCTTCTATATTTACGTTCACTTCACTGTCATTAGTACTGAGCAAGGCGCTCGTCTGAAAATAAAATTCACAAAATCACACATATTCTAATGTCTAACAAAAAAATTAGATTTAAGCTTAGTAAATGACTTTTACCTGATGCAATGAATCTCTTGGCAATTCTTTGGAGGCTGCATCTGTATTTCTTTCTCATCCTTCTTCTATGTCTTCGACAAATTCATATTCTATTCTTTATGTTGGACATGTTCAATGGGTAACATATCTGGGTCATGGTATGGTTGAATGGATTAAGGTGTCCCACTAGTGTTTTCTTATTTAAAATTAAAATCAATGTAGGTATCATCTATTCATCTCCCTCATGTGTTTTTTGAGGGGGTCCTCCGCCAGTGAGAATGAAAAGGGGTTTCTTTCTTTTAGTTCGACTCACGACTTTCTTTATTATTTCACTCATGATTTTTTTTTAATCTAGATAATATTCGAAATTATAATTTTATAAAACTCCAAAAACCAAAAGCAACAAAAGTCACGAAAAATTGTAAAATGAGGTTAGAATGTTAGAATATTCAGATGTTGCCAAATTTATTTGAAGCTTAGCTAAGCTTGGCTGAATTCTTGCAGTGCATTACTTTAAGGTAGAGCCTAGCTTAACAAAACCTGGCTTAAGAGCAAAAACGGCGAATACGGCCATTAGTTGTAGGAAATGTATCTTTTTTAAGGCCGAGTGGGATTGACGAATATTCCATTGTAGTCTTGAACATACAGTCCTTAAGAAACAAATTAGATGAATTGCATATTTTTATAGAAGACCAGAATAATCCTAGCTTCTTGGTTTTATGTAAACACTGGCTTAAACCAATAACGAACCAGAACCAGAACTATACTCTGATTGATAAATACTGTCGTGCAACACTGCAACATGGGGTTTCAATTATCTTTGTTAGTAATGAGTTTTTAGATAATAAGTCTTGTGTAAATATAGACAATTTTGTTGATCTTAATGAAGATAAAATGTTTGAACTGTCAATTATTTTTTGTCAAGATCTGAATCTGTATATTTTGTGTTTATATCGGGCCCCAGCAGGATATTGGTAAATTTTTCCAAAATCCTGAACTTCTGTTGGCTCAGCTGATAAATTGTTCGTCAATTGTTCTGTGTGTGGATTTTAATGTGGATTATTTGAACCAATGTCCCAGATAAACCCACACCAGATGCAAAAGATCGGCAAATTCTTCGCCAGCCAACTTTAACCTTGACGTGGCGGTTATACGCGGCCCGCACCAAATAATCTGGGTAAGGTTATAGAATTGTTCTTCAAAATTAAAATAGTTGATCTGCACCAATTAAATGAAAACGTGTTTTGTTGGTGGACTGATTCATGAAAAATAAAAAAATGTGCAATAGCCATTCACTTTCTTTTTTACCAACAGGCGGTTATGGAAATCTTGTCTTATTATGGCTGCTCTGACTTTTTTACAGAAATTCCCTTAATGCGCTTTAATGTATGACGATTTAAGGTTATTTTAACATTGAAAATGTTTCTGTTATCCTAGTATAGGGCCTCAAATCGTGAAAAAGTACATGCTACATTTGCCACATGACGTCATACGCGTGAAAGATCGTGTTAGTTTGTGTATTAAACTTAAATTTGATCGTAAAGTATCGGAATCCGTTCAAATGACTAAAATAAATTGGAACTATCTGAAACTAACCGAAAGTTGATTGAACGACTAACCAAAACTAGCCAAAAGTAACCAAATGCACCAAAACGGGCTAAAACGTATCGGAACAGGTTACAAACGTTAAAATAAGTTAAAACTAACCAAAACAAGCCAAATTTTAAGGACTAACCAAAACTAAACAAAAACATTAAATTTGATTAAAACATTTCGGAACCGATTCAAACGACTAATATAAATTGGAACTAGCTAAAAGCAAACGAAAGTTGATTGAATAACTAACCAAAAGTAACCAAAAGCAAATAAAACCACCAAAACGGGCTAAAATGTATCGAAACAGATTCAAAATATTAAATTAAGTTAAAACTAACTCAAATTAACTGAATATTGGCGACTAACCTAAACTAACCAAAAACATTAAAATTGGTTATAACATTTTGGAACTGGTTCAAATGGCTAAAAGAATTTAAAACTAACTGAAATCAACCGAACATTGATCAATCGACTAACCAAAAGTATCCAAAATCACAAAAAGTGCTAAAACGTATCGGCACGGATTAAAAATATTATATTAAGATGAATTTAACCGAAGTCTGGCAACTAACATAAATTGACCAAAAACATTTAAACTGGTTATAACGTTTTGCAATCGGTTCAAATGACGAAAATAAATTAGAACTAACTGAAAGTAACTGAAAGTTGATTGAATGACTAACCAAAACTAACCAAAAAAACTAAAATTGGTAATAAATAACTTATAGGAACTGGTTCAAATGACTAAAATAAATTAAAACTAACTGAAATTAACCGAAGGTTGGTTAAACGACTAACCAAAACTAAACAAAAGCACCAAAAAAGACTAATTTTCAGTTAGTTTTACTTTATTTTAGTCATTTGAACTAGTTCCGAAACGTTATAACCAATTTTAGTGTTTTTGGTTAGTCGTCAAAATTCGGTTACTTTGTATTAGTTTTAACTTACTTCCATAGTTTTAATCTATTTCGATACTTTTTAGTCCATTTTGGTGCTTTTAGTTACTTTTGGTTAGTTTTGGTTAGTCATTCAATCAACATTCGGTTACATTCAGCCAGTTTCAATTTGAACCGGTTCCGATACGTTATAACTAATTTAAACGTATTTGATTAATTTTAGTTATTCGCCAAAATTCGGTTATTCTGGGTTAGTTACTTATTTTAATACCTTTAATCAATTCCGATAGGTTTAGCCCTTTTTGGTGTTTATGGTTACTTTTGATTGGTTTTGGATAGTCATTCAATCGGCTTTTGGTTAGTTTTAGTCAGTTTTAATTTATTTCAGTCATTTGAATCGGATCCGATACGTTATAACCAATTTTAATGTTTTTGTTCATTTTAGTTAGTCGCCAAAATTCGGTTAATTTGGGTTAGTTACTTATTTTAATACTTTTAATCAGTTCCGATACGTTTTAGCCCTTTTTGGTGTTTATGGTTACTTTTGATTCATTTTGGTTAGTCATTCAATCAGTTTTCGGTTAGTTTTAGTTAGTTTTAATTTATTTCAGTCATTTGAATCGAATCCGATACCAATTTTAATGTTTTGGTTAATTTTAGTTAGTCGCCAAAATGCGGTTATTTAAAGTCAGTTTGAACTTACCTTAATGTTTTTAATACGTTCCGATCTGTTTTAGCCCTTTCTGGTGCTTTGGGTTAGTCTTGGTTAGTCGTTCAATCAACTGTCGGTTAATTTCAGTTAGTTTTAATTTATTTTAATCATTTTAACCAGTTCCGATACGTTATAAAAATTTTTAGTGTTTTTGGTTATTTGTGGTTAGTCACTAAAATTCGGTTAATTTGGGTTAGTTTTTTTATTTTTAATCTATTTCAATTCAGTTAGTTCCAGTTTATTTTAGTCATTTGAACCGGTACCGAGACGTTATAAGAATTTTTAATGTCTTTGGTTAATTTTGGTTAGTCACCAAAATTCGGTTAATTTGGGTTAGTTTAAACTTACTTCAATATTTTTAATCTATTTCGATGCGATTTAGCCCGTTTTGATGCTTTTGGTTACTTTTGTAGTCGTTCAATCAACTTTCGGAAAAGTTCAGTTAGTTTATATATTTTATTCATTTGAACCGGTTCCGCTACGTTATAAGTGTTTCTTGTGTTTGGTTAGTTTTGGTTAGTCGCCAAACTTTGGTTAATTTAGGTTAGTTTTAACTTAACATTTGTAATTTGTTCTGATAAGTTTTAGCCCGTTTTGGTGCTTTTAGTTACCTTTGGTTAGTTTGGTTAGTCATTCAATCAACTTTCGGTACCTTTCAGTTAGTTCCAAATGAACCGGTTCCGATACATTATAATCAAATTTAATGTTTGTGGTTTGTTTTCGTTAGTAGCCAAAATTCGGTTCGTTTTAATTAATTTTAACTTACTTTAATTTTTGTAACCTGTTCCGATAGGTTTTAGCCCGTTTTGGCACTTATGGTTAGTTTTGGTTAGTGATCCAATCAACTTTCGGTTAGTTTTTAGTTAGTTCCAATTTATTTTAGTTATTTGAACCGGTTCCGACACGTTATAATCAAATTTAATGTTTTCGGTTAGTTTTGGTTAGTCGCCAAAATTCGGTTCGTTTTGATTAGTTTTATCCTACTTTAATTTTTGTAACCTGTTCCGATACGTTTTAGCCCATTCTGGTGCTTTTGGTTAGTTTTGGTTAGTCGTTCAATAAACTTTCGGTTAGTTTCAGTTAGTTCCAATTTATTTTAATCATTTGAACCGATTCCGATACGTTATAATCAAATTTAGGTTTAAATAAACAAAGTAACACGATCGGAGCTTTAAACGAATTCTTGTTTCATGCGTTAGGTGGGAGGTTTCGCATCTGGTGTGGGTTTATCTGGGCCAATGTCATGTTATTTCGCAGCTGTTATTGGGTTTACTAAATTCATTTAAGTTAAAGGTACATAATTCGGAACCCACCAGATGTAATAATATTTCCTCATATACGATGATTGACTATTGCTGTTCAAATGGCCCAGGTAATTTTGTGCCGTGTCAGGTGATTGATGCTGGGCTTTCAGATCATAATGCTGTTTTGTGTAAACTAAAAATTAAACGTAAGACTCGTAGCCCGAAAAGGATGCATAAAAAAGGCAGAATATAGCATAATTATAATGTCTTCTTTCAACTTTGTTATCTACAGGATTGTTTGATGTCTCCGAACCCCTTAGAAAACTTTCATTCTACACTTTACTTGAATTTTAATAAATCCTTTCCTATTAAACAATTTAAAAAAAGACAAAAAAACCTTGGATCACTAAGGGTATCAAAGTTTCTGCAAAGAACTTACGCTCTCTGCATCACATTAGAAAATTTAATTTTGACAATCAGTTTATCGTTTCACATTTAAATCATTATAGCCAAATAGGTATACCAAAGAGATGTTAAGACGGCTAAACGAACTTATTACCAGTCAAAAATGACACAAGCTTGTGTCTAACGCAAATCAGCGATAAAGCACACAATTTAAAGCGCTACATTAGTACATTCAGCGCTTTCGATTCTGTTAGACGGCTTTTGAGCCGGAGCGGAGTGTCCGACCGATAATTTATTGTACTGTGTACAAACAAAATAATAATTGACCAATTTTTCATTATGAACGCTTTTATTTTGGAATTATTTATGAAAGATACATCTTCGGAGTTGTATAACTCTGTAACTCATGAAGTATCTAATTTATCAAGCACTTTTGACATAATTGCAATTTGCATGGATATTGGCGAAACAACATCCAGAAACCTTGAAAGCACAGAGAAGAACGTAATAGTATATTATTTTATATGGAGGAAAAGTAATACATTACTTTTCATGGCGCGCTCGTGTTTAACAGCCGAACGGAGTGAGGCTGGTAATAGAGAGCAAGCCATGAAAAGTAACTTTTCCTCCAAATAAAATATGCTGTTTTTTCTTCAAATGTCGACAAATCAATGCAAAAACGTCTCTTTTTAATAGTAATAATAATTATTATTAAAGATAAGTGGGTTCGCAAGACGGCTTAGACCGGTGCGGTGTCGGTGAATAGGCTCAGGTTGTTGCTGTAGTAATGTAACATAAAGCTGTCAGTGGACACTGTCAACAATAATTACATTTTTAAAATTACGTCTCCGATTGCGTTTTAATTCCGTATTGATAAGCAGTTATTGAGTAAGTTCGATTAAATAATAACTAATTTGTTCCTAAATTAGTGATTTTTAGAAATGCAGTCACAAATTGAGTGATAAATACAAATTTTAGTTTAATAACTCTTGAGTTGTTGACGCTTATTTTGTTGTCTGTTTGTATTGTATCTATGTTGCTAGGACAACACTTTTACCTCCGCCGGCGGAAAAGTGAAAAGTAAAGCTCCGGCGGAGGAAAAACGAAACTTCACGGCCGCCTACACAGTCGAGTAATGACGGATTTACTGACGTTTGAAGAAAAAAGAGTTTTTTCACACTGGATCAGCTCTTGCCATCTAAAACCACCTACCAATTTTTTGGCAGATCCATTTTGCTTGCACAATATCACAATCAAAATTACAACAAGCAACAAACCCGTATATAACCTACAATTCGGTAGCGCTGAATCCTTTCCAAAGGCTGAATCGCTGTCAGCAGCCTTCAGCGAAAATTATTTCGCTAGATTTTCTTGAAGCCGCTTTAAAAAGCGGCTGCATGCAGCGTAGGTGTCTAACATCAAAATCATGCAGCGGCTTCAATGGCTGAATTGCGTCAGATAGCCAATCTAATAATGTACAGAAAGATAGTGACTGAAATTAAAGGCAGGGTTAGTAAAGTTAAAAATGACATTAAGCTCTCTGCTAGTGAGTTAAATGATTTTTATTGTTCCATAGCACCCAATCTGGTTAACCAAGTAAATGCGTTTGCTCGCATATAGTTTTTTAAAAGAGAACCTTTACAACAAACATTTTTCCTTTCACCAACTAACATATCATATGAATTAAAATCAATATTAGGGGAAATAAAGAATGATAATGCTTCGGAATGGGATGAAATGTCTATTAAATTTTTCTTACATTTGACAGATGCAGCCCTTCAAGTTTTGGTTGATTGTATTAACGCATACTTTTATCACAAGAATAATACATAACCAGAATCCAAACTCTCAACCGTCACCGTGTATATTGATCAAAAGCGCTGGGTGATCTTCAATCCACGCCGCAGCCAGAATTCCATGAGCGCGCTTACCGCATTTTGACTGATTTAATATCGTAAAGAAAATAGTACTGAAGCTGAACTTTTTTTTTAAATACATATTTCTGTGGTTTCATGAGAGTGATTTTTCAAGGCCGCGTCACGACAAGGTTTATGAAAAATTGATTGTCTAAACCGGCTCAAATAAGTAAAATAAGTTGAGAATAATTGAAACTAACCGAAAGTTGATTGGCCGACTAACCCAAACTAACCAAATCTATTAAAATTGATTATAACGTATCGGAACCGGTTCAAATGACTAAAATAATTTGAGACTAAGGGAAACTAACCGAAAGTTGATTAGACGACTAACTAAAACTAACCAAATCTATTAAAATCGATAATAACGTATCGGAACCAGCTCAAATAAGCACAATAAGTTGAGACTCGATAAAGAAGTATTCACTTCTATCACGTGTACTGTGATACTCGTGACTTTTTTAGTTGTAAATATAAATACCTGTCTTTTTATGTACTGTATTAATAGATTGTTTTGCATGTTAATGATATATCTGGCAGCGTTAATATAGCGGAGTATTTTGATATGGTAGGATTCAACAGGAAATTATTATTTGGAACGGTTTTAAAATTAAAACTAAAGCCTATCTGCTGAAAATGCATCATAAAGGATATCTGTGAATTTGTCAAATATACTGATGGTTTGGAAAAATTCATTAAATAAACGGTACTACTTTCTCGCTTATTGAAACTATCGGAACCGGCTCAAATGACTAAAATGAGTTGAGCCTAAGTGAAACTAACTGAAAGTTAGGAAAGGAGATCATTAGAGATGGAGTAAAATGAATTTCACATTCCTATCTTAGCTTTTCAAGAGCTATCTGACGATGCTAACTTATGGTACCTACGGAGGTACCAGATTTGGTACCCATGGTACCGCTTGCCAGTTAGTACCGTCAGATAGCTCTTGAAAAGTTAAGATAGGAATGTGAAATTTATTTTACTCCATCTCTAATGATCTTCTTGCTACCAAGGTGAAAAGTAGCCAAAGTACCGATTTTTAACTGTTTATAGCTGTGAAACTACTAACTTTAGAGGCATAACATCATATATAAAATATGCTTAGAATTTTACAAGGAATCGAAATATAAATTCATATATAGGGTGTTCCATTGAAAAAAAAATAACTTTTTAGTTTTCCCTGTATACTGATCATTTTTCCAATATTTTTTATACGCAGAAAAAAAGTATTTTTCAGTACCTACATAACTATACTTTTATTTTTTTTAAAATAAAAAAGTTATAAGGAGGCGACATTATAGGGGATCACCCTGTACTTATTTACCAATTAGTAAGGCAAATAATATGCACTTGTTTGTTTTCCTAGGAAAAATAAGATAAAACCACTTTACTAGCGAATGACTTTCCAATTTTTCCTAGTTCTGTGGCGGAGCTATGTTCCAACTTTTTTTTTAATTCCAATAAGAAAGCAATTAGTACCGTTTATTTAGGAATTTTTCCAAACCATCAGTATTTTTCAAATTCACAGATATCCGTTTTGATGCGTTTTCACTATATGAGCTTTAGTTTTAATTTTAAAACCGTTCCAAATAATAAAGTCCTGTTGACTCCTATCACATCAAAATACTCCGCTATATTAACGCTGCCATATATTTCATTAACATGCAAAATTATCTATTAATATAGCACATCAAAAGATAGGCATTCATATTTACAAATAAAAAAGTCACGAGTATCACAGTACGATTACGATACGTTATAATACATTTTAATAGATTTAGTTAGTTTTGGTTAGT
>MU190052.1:28857-46301 GCA_016904865.1 Pissodes strobi
TTATAATAAATTTTACTAGATTAGATCAGCTTTGATTAGTCGTCCAAGTGTGGTACTTAGTATCTACTTATTTTACTTAGTCATTTGAACCGGTTCCGGTACGTTATAATCAATTTTAATAGATTTGGTTAGTCGTTGAAGCAAGTTTCGATTAGTTTCACTTAGTCTCAACTTATTTTAGTCATTTGATACGATACACTATAATACATTTTAATAGATTTGGTTACTTTTGGTTAGTAGTAGAAGTATGGTACTTAGTATCAACTTATTTTAGTCATTTGAACCGGTTACGATACGTTATAATAATTTTTAATAGATTTTGTTAGTTTTGGTTAGTCGTTGAAACAACTTTATTAGTTAGTTTTATTTAGTTTCAACTTATCCTAGTCATTTCAACCGGTTACGATACGTTATAATAAATTTTAATAGATTAGGTTAGTTTTGATTGGTCGTCCAAGTGTGGTACTTTGTATTTGTATTTGTACACGTGAGTGGGTCCAAGCAGGACCCTCCACTGTGACCCTTGGTCTATTGTGGATCACATCTATGGTTTCCACTATGCCACTAGGTAGTTTTGGTAGGCATAACATGTGATGGTAGACCCAGCACACTGTCCTGCTCATTGGCATTTTTCAGACTGTTGGGTACCATGATGATCGCCTGCGGATTGTTGATCACCACCTGTGTCAATCTATACGTCGCCCATCTAGCCTCCTTCTCCAGTACTATTTGAAGAGGTGGCAGATTTAGAAGACACTCAAGCGCTGCCGTGGGTGTAGTGCCGAAAGCGGCACTAATTGCCAGACACGCTTGTCTTTGTAAGGTAGATAATTTGATTCTGACGGAGCTCTGTAAGCTCTTAGAGTACCAAGCTACTGCTCCATATGTTATCTTTGGTCTTATGACCGCAATATAGAGCCAGTGCATTTGTTTGGGATGTATGCCCCATGTTTTGCCACAAATGCGTCTGCAGGTCCATAGTGACAGTTTTGCTTTTGCGGCAATTTTATCCAGATGCGCATTCCAGTTAAGTGTTTTATCTAAGGTAATTCCCAGATACTTCACTGTATTCGCAAATGGGATAGTTTCTCCTTTAAGTAAAGGTGGTCGTAGGTCTTCTAGCCTTTTCTTCATTGTGAACGGTACTATAACTGTTTTGTGTGGGTTCACAGATAGTTGTTCCCTTTAACGCGGCTCAAATAATTCATAGACCACGGTTAGCACCTCCTGCAGGTCCTCTGAGATAGTTATTTGCGAGTTGCTTCTAATCCGTATTATTAGATTATCCGCGTATGCCTGCACCTCCACATCCCACAGCGAGAGGACCGCCAACAGACCATCCATCAGGATGTAACAGGCTACGATTATATATTATACTATCACCCGGTTTCTGGACGAAATGGCGAAGGACCAAAATAAAAATTTACGTACGTAGTCGAGTAAAATTGATCTATTTCTGGAGGGAAAAGAATCAAACATCATATTATTTATTAAAGTAGACTACAAAAATTAGATAATCACCACAATAGGACTAGTATTGGAAAAGCATGGAACCCAATCCATTAAACTAGGTATTCTAAAGCAAATAGTTCATATTTATGTCTTGATATATCAAATGCACATGCTTTCTTTTGAACGAATTAATTTTACACACACGATATATTGTTGCAGCTGGAACCACAAAGCTTCGTTGTATATTGGTATTTTCCCCTTGGTTTTGTCCTATTATGCTGTCTTTCTAAATGACGAAAGAAACCCTTCTTCTAATCAGATGGCTTGTTTTCATTATTTCAGTTCGATAATACACCTTGATGGCCATCCACTGTTTTCGGCCTTGTTAATTATGGTTTTTAATTGCTGATTCGAAGTATTTTGGAATCAAGAATATATTTCAGCCTTTCTTGGAGGGTTGTGTCTAAAATAAAATAGCAGTGATAGATTGTTTACAGATTAGCCGAGTAATTGGAGTTTGGACATGCCGAGTTATATTTTAAGGTTATTTAGGGATATCTAACACTGTAATTATAACTTACTTTTTGTATATTTGATGGTCATTCTGTGATAATTTTCTCGTTGATTTATACTTGATAATATATTGTTTTGCTTAGGTGATTACAGAATATTTTCATTTTGGGAATGAAACATTGACGTTTGTTAGAAGTATGTCATGTCACTCCGGTTTTAAACCATAGACTACACGACCGGTGGAAAGCGCATCGGATCCCTCCGTCGATATCGACTCGAGAACCACTCTAATTCGCGTTGCATTTATTGTAGGATTTAGCTATCATACGCTTGAATTTGCTGATTATATCAATATTTAGCCCTCTAGGCTTGCATATTGACGCAGTGTTACACGGACTCTCCATTATTAAAGTTCGATAATATTTCAGCTCGGAGTAGATTCTACCGACGCGAACGAAATTGGTCTATGTTTCACTTAGTCTGTGGAGGATAATTTTGGCGGTATAAGTGACAGCTTTCTGGACAAGCGCGTGGTCTTCACGGTCGACACGGTTGCCAAGTTAATGCCTTGTTTGGGTTATAATGCTATTAGTGGCGCCTGTTGATTGTAATTGTTGACTGCCGCATAACGCGTGGGTTATATATTCCCACCAAGCATATAAAAGTAGATTCTAACTGATTTAAATCATTTCGATAATGAGTCGCTTTGGCACTTGTTTTGGCGAATCCGGTAGTATGACATCATAACTTTCTAGTACTTTGTCACAAATAGGGACGCTTCTGGCAACATAGTATGTTGGGCCGGCGCGATGTTAATTCTGCTAGCCTCGTCATTTCGAAGCAAGCCAATTTAGTCTTTATGTGATCTTGAAGGAACCAGTAGGTTTCAGTGCCGAGCTCTCGAAATTGGGAATTTTCGTTGAGATACTGATATTTAGTGTGAAATATACAGTGCCCTAGTTAGGGGAGTATTCAACGAAGCCCTTGAGCAGGATTGTGGTCGTCGATGGTTTCTCGTCTGATGGATGATTGTAGATGAAGGAAGATTTGTAGATTCGACCACCTGCGCCCACGTTTGGGGATTTGATTTTCGAGAGCTGCCACACACTTGAACCCCGTTTAACATCTAAAGGTATGTTGTTTGAGTAAATTTGATACAGATATTGTTTTGATCTGTTATTTGTTGAGGTTCCGTACCTGTTTCCTTCATATTTTGGCTTGATCACCGTGCTAATTTACTCTGTTTGTTTCAGGGGGTTTTCCGGATTTTTGGAATTTTATTTTTGGATTATTGGTTTTTATGGTCCTTCCATTGTCCTCTTACGTTCCGGTTTCCTACCTGGGTTTCGAGACTGCATACTGAGACTCCTCCGACAACACGTGGTTTCGGAGTAACCATCAAGTTGACTGCGTGTCTCGCTATCTGATTCAAGCCTCAACGCATACGGAGTGTGTCTTCTCGACCTTGACGCTCCAGTGATTCGACGAACACCTGGATCCTGGATGAACTCACTGTTGGCTTGATAACGTATCAGGTAAGTCTTAATTTAGGATATTATATAGTGTATTTTGGGACTTTTATTTTATTTCATTTTATTATTGTGTTTTATTTGATTGGTGATTTAGGGCGACTTAAATTAAAGTTTCGGATGAGTTTGCTTAATGAAAGTATTAATGGTTTGACTTGATTTAAAAGATAGCTACCTTCAGGTTATTTGGGAGTAACGAATTATTCTCAATAGTTAGCATATGTATACTGGATTATCCAGCTAATCCGGATAGTTTTGGCGTGTTATTAATTCATTTCAGCGTAGTCTTGATCGCGTGTTTTACTTCTTTTCAGCGTCGTATAATATAAATATTTTTGAAACTAGCACGTTAACTTCTCGCTTATTGATTAGAGTTATTTAGAATGTAGAAGTAGAAGAAGTTGTCATATTTTTGTACCGCATAGGTTGATAACACCAATCAAGGGCATGTAAACGACACGTGATCACGTATTCGTATTTATAGGGCGCCGTAGATGTAACATAAAGTACTATTTAACATTAAACCGTTACTTTTAATATTCCATCTTTAGCATACATTGATATATTAATTGTCATAGCTACATATACAAGAAATTCTTCGTGTAGCAATTATTTTTCTTATTTAATTCAACAGTATAGTCACCAATACGGAATATACACTTGTTATTTTTGTTTAATTGGGGTGATATTTCTTTTTGTTTCTCCTTCCAAGTTTTTCAATAGGTTACAGCGGGGAGGAGAGCAATTCGTGGTTATTGGTCGAATCTCACTGAAGATCCAACATCAGGGCATGGCGATAAGTTAACCGCGTGGCGCTCAGGCATTATAACTCACCACGACCCTTCTCCACTGTCTAAAAGCTGGGGGCCGCCATTGTTCCTGCACTAAAGGCTGTACCACCGATTGTGAACTTGGAGATTTTTGTGAAGTTGGAGAGTATTGTAAACTTGTATATTTATGTAAATTAGGTTTGTATTTGTTGGGAAACTGAGCGTTACAAGGAGACGCCAAAATACTCCTATCAACGCCACCTAGACAGAAAGCCGGAGTACTGAAGCTTTGTTTTGATGATCAGCTGTTGAAGCCAGTCGATTCAGTTTGGAAATTTATAGGTAGCCCTTAGTTCTTTACCGGTGTGTCGCGAAAAAAAAATAGATTTTCTTTAAGTAAATTATGTTTGTTAGTGTCCTAGTATGGTACAAGGTAGTTCAAACTAAGATACCTAACGTGTTTAATCTTTTTTAAGCATTGTGTTTTCCCTAGTTGTATGTTTGTGTCTACTGGATAATGTGTCTTTTTAGTGTGGTCTGATAAAAAAAATTTAAGTAATTTGGGCCATTAAAATAGATTCAAAAAGTCCTCTTTTAATTTAAACAGGAAGTGAAAGTGTTTGTGTAGGTATTTGTGTTGAACAAAAAACAAACAAAATGCCCTTTCATTGCGCGGTACCTAAATGCAGGGGTAATTATGATAAAAACTCGAAAGTGTCTACTTCTAAATTCCCAAGTGATCCGGAGTTAAAGAAAATGTGGATACAGGCGATAAAGAGAGTCGGTTTTACGCCTTCAGATTCATCGAGGGTAATTAGTCTAAAAAGTAAGTAGGTTTAGTATACTTATTACACCAGAAATTTGATTGATAGGTTTGCGAATTGCATTTTAATGAATGGGATATTAAAAGAACCATGAGTACGTATGATGAAAGAACTGGAAATTATCTTACAACTCCTTTAAAGATTCCAAGACTCGAAAAAGGTTAGTGGTTGCTTATTTGAATTTTTGACCTACATACCCAGGTTATATTGTTAAAAACTAAATTTCCTGCTCTAAAATTTTAGGTGCGGTTCCTAGTAAATTGCCGGGTTGCCCTGAATATGTTTCATCACCTACATGTTCATATCGAGAAAATCCGGAAAGTAAAAAATTAAGAATGGAGTGTGATCTTATTAAACGAACCATATCTGAAAGCATAACTACTTCCAACATGTATCTTGCTGAAAGGGAATTTGTTAATTTTGAAGAAGCTTTTACAAAAATTAATAAAAATCCGAATTTAATTAATTGGATCATTTCGAAACGATAACATCATATTCTTTTTATTTATATTGAGGAAATACCTAATCCAGTTATAAAGGGACTACTTTATATGAACCAGGATTTTAATATAAGTTTAGAGCATTGTGGTAACAAGGTATCAAGTTTGAAGTCCTCAAATAATGAAAAAATTAAATTTCCTTTGCTCGTGGATAATATGAATACATTAGAAGATACTTTGTTGGAAGCTGAAAAGTATTTAACAGAAGAAAATTAAACAAAAAGTGTTGAAAATAGTTGTGGCATAATAACAGATATTTTGGAATCGATGTTAAATAAACTTCCGGAGAAGAACAACGAAATTGAATTTATTCAGGAGCAAGTTAACTTTTTAAAGATTGAAAAAAGGGGGCTCTAAGATATTCATGGAAGACAACATTATTCGGTAGCCTTTTGTTATCAATATCTCCACACTGTTACAAATTTTTTCGCAACTCAAATCACTTGATGTTACCATGTAGTAGTACAATCAGGAAAGTTTGTAGTCAATTTACCACTGACCCATGATACAAAGAATAACAGGTATGATATTGCGCACGCCACGATCAGCTGACTCGCTTCTGTCGACGTCACAATGAGAGTTGCCGCCATTAAAATCCACCGGTTTACAAGGGGACTTTCATGATATTTTAAGCTTTGTTTATTTTGCCGTATATTTTGTGATGTTTTGTCAGCATTTTATGAGATTTGTGGCAAAGTTGAATTTGGAGACTCTTTAGGGTAAAAAACTTAAAACAAATCAGATTATTAAAACTATTTTGAACTATTAGTTAGTGTGACTTTAGTAATAGAGACTTTGTGTGGACAATAGTAACATTATTTTGTTGTTTTAAATGCTATATGACGTATAATAAACAATTAATTATTCAGCAAGTGATTAAACATGAATTTGTGATTTTTAGCATTTTTAAGGTTGGTTATAAACTACACATATTAAAAATGCGTTGTGCTGTAGCTGGTTGTCTGAGTGATAATCAGACAAAACGTGCTGACAAATCTGTAAGATTTCATGCTTCTCCCAAAGACAATATTGTCGAAAAACTGTGGGTTACTGCTTGTTGCCGTACAGACCATTTTAATACTAAAACCTCGAGAATTTGTTCAAAATATTTCAAGTCAGAAGACCATGAAATAAATTTGCAACATGCATTGTTGCAATACGAATCCAAAAAATGACCCAGTCTAAAGCGCAATGCAGTACCTTCTCTTCATCTGTTAAAATCAAAATATTGATCTGTAAACCAGGTAAAAGACAGGAGAGGCTTTCGAAGAGAGAATCGAAGAAGTTTGTGGAATATATCATTGCTCAGTGCTAGTGCAACAATGGATTTTGTGGATTACAGATATATAACATTTGATAATAAACAATTATTTGTAACTATTTTTGTAGATCTGCGAAAGTACTGATATTTTACCCAGTGATTGTGGTGTGCCGCATGGCTTGGTTCTGGGGCCAGTAGAGAGCTATAGACGGACTCAATTCTCCCCCCTCCACTTTTTTGCCCCCCCCCCCCCCCCCCCCCCCCGGTGCCACTGGAATAGACACCGCCCACTTGGCCTCGAGTGTATTCAACCTTGAATGACATTGAACTAATTTGACCTTGAATGCCCTTGACATTTGATCTTGAATGCCCTTGAGTTTTTTGTTGAAGGTCGCGCATATGACCTTGACATTGCCCCAAGTGAACGCTCTTGGGACTGTTTACAGAGGGTTATTGTTCACGAAGATTGAAAGTCAGTTAAGGGCATGCAACTTGACTTTGTGCGTCCTTGAGATAATTTCTAGCGACATCGACCTTGAGTGTCCTTGTGGATATATTAAGATAGGGCCCCACGACCTTGAACGCTCTTGAGACTGAATATTGGTTACATATTTCGGTATGACGTAACATAACCTTGAGAAATATGTTCTGGGCGCTATATAAGATGCCATAATGTTGAAAACAGTCATAATCTTTCTGATTAGTGAAGCAGTGTGTTCAGTATTCTGATAGTCGCATATTGTATTATCTGTGTGGTGTATTTATTAAAGTACTACTACTTATTTCAAACAATAATGTCTCTTTCACAAGAAACAATTATCGAAATTAATGAGAGTTTTAGCAAATCAGTGGAACAAATAGAACGCATACCTTTTTCCTCTCTAGATATTGGAAAACGATATATTATAAAGAAACTACAATTAACAAATGGTCGTTTCGGGAAAAGTGTTATTGCCACATTATTTGATAAAGAAAATGGCTGTGTTTTTAGTTCTTATTTACCGAAAAGGGGTGCTGAAATTATTACCAAAGAAGTTGCTGAAATTATCAATAACTCTAACGAAAAACATAAATTAACTTATTTAGGGCAAAGTGAACCCGCATACTCCGGTGCTAAAACACGTTCTCTTGTGAGGTTTGATAATCTGGAATAATTACAATATCTTCGAACTGTAATAGTTTTAAAAGTTTGATTACATTTTATTATAATACATTATCAGAATGCTGACACGTTGTTTTGTTTTTCACAGAGGGCAATATGACCAATTTTATAAATAATGAAAGTCAAGTTTCATACATTAAAAGTTTAGCAGTACTGCTAAGAGATATGCGTGAAGAGATTATCACGTATTTGAGAGAGTGTGTTGCCGATGCGAACGATGAAAAATATGCCAAGTACCTGAAGGACGCATTAAATTTTTGTATTGGTGCCCACGTGTGTGAGAAGTTTGTTTATGGTTACATTGACCTGCATACATTTTGCAGTCAAATGCTTGAGGAGGATTTGAAGCTATTGGTAATTGAAATCCCACAAATTCCCAAGGACCTCGTTGAGAAATACTGTCTTTATGAAGATGCAGAAGTTACATCAGTTTGATGGAACCCAAGCTTACATCACACCTCGAGAGAAATATGTTCTACGCGAAGATCCAGTGGCAGCATCAAAAATGGGCGAGAAAACACATTATTTACCGCATTCTTGTAACTTTGTAAGACCAAACAAAACATTGTTTTCAACATTCTTATAAGTCAGATATTGTTTAAATATATCTTATTTTTAAACACGTGTAAAGTATAGAGGTTATAAATAAAAAAACTTTTTTTGTAATATTTTTGTTTTTCATTTAATATATATCTATTAGTACAAAACTTGTATCCAATAATTCTGGGAAACTATTTTGGTGACAGGTTTCTACTTGTGTATAAATATAATCGATTTCGAGTGAAAAAGTTGGTGTTTATGGTCTAATACACTAGAAAAACAATGATAGTCCCATTTCCCCCGTGTAACTGTTGTCATATTCTTATTTTCCTAGCTGTAATCATATTATTGACCTTCTTCTCAATTATCAACAATATTTTCATGTTTTTTTTCATTCTCTTTTCCAAATTAGTTATTTCCCCAACAATATTTTCTTTTCGTGCATCATAGTATTTTCTTTTATTTTCAAATGTGTCTATTCTGCCATCAACACTTATCAAATTTTTATTACAAGCTTCAGATATTTTGTTGACTGTTTCTGTTAACTATGTGCAATTTATGGATTTCCTCACATACATATATCTTGGTAGTAGCATCATCACTGGTTTCCGGTTTTGCAACGCCAATTAAACGCTTTCCCACAATATTTAATTGATTATCGGATGTTAGCTTAAATCCTATTCCTGGCGCACCACCATGCAAAATTTGAACTCCGTCACCATGAACTACCTTCTGACGACCAAACTTATCTATTGTGTTATTGGCACTCCCCATTTCGACGAAGAAATAAAGCTATTAGCTCTTACATCAATATTTATTAACTTTTTTTCATTATTTTCCATCCATCCCTCTAAATTACGTATTTTTTTAAGATTCTCTAGATCATTGATTATATATGTGTTGTCAACACCGTCCATTTTTCTATCTAGGCTCTTCAATCTTTCATTAATATGATTTTGTAATTCGTTTAATACATCTTTCATTTCTTGGCGAAGTAACTGTATTTCCTCAAGAACATACTCTTGGGTAGTAACATCGTTATCTACTGCCGGTTTTGCAACATTTGATAGACGTTTTCCCCCAATATCATAGTGGCCATCAAAAGTTAACTTGAATCCGATTCCTTGTGCACCACGTAAAATCCAATATTTGCCATGTACTCTCTGACGACCAAATTTATCTATAGTGTTGTTAACACGCCCCATTTTTAACAAGAACTAACTACTAATTATAATTTGTTTATTTTTATATGGGAACCAAAACTAATTCGTTAATATAAGTACATCAGCTCTAGAAAAAATAACTTAGTATAAGTTTAAAATGGCGCCTGTTAACAACAACACAATTGACATATTTGGTCGTCAGCGAACCAGAGCAAATGATGGATGTGCTCGTGGGCTGCCAGGCACTGGTTTCAAACTTACTACCAGTGGCGACTACGATATTCAGGGGAAACGCTTAACTAAGGTATCCGATCCAAGAAGTGTTAAGGATGCAACCAATAAGCAATATGTAGATCTCAAAATACATGAATTACGTCAATTATTTGCTAATCTAATAAATAAAGACGTAATGATTACAATGAGGAAGATTGCACAAGAACAAAGAAGTAGTGATTTAACCGAAGAAGTCAAGAAATTGATACATGAGCAAACACATGAAGATAGACGAAAATGTTTAATAATGTTTACAAATTTACAAAAAGATATTATGGAATTAAAAAAGAATATTAAATGAAAAAAATATCTAGATATTATGCATCTCTTCACACTTCTAACGTATTAAAAAATCTTTAGGATTTTAATTGAGTTTTAGATAAACAATTAAACGTAAAGATGTATTTTTAGTTGTTTGCTACATTTACAAAGATAACATTAAACCATTATAATATACAACAAAAATAAAACAAATATTTTTAAATTAAATCATGTAGTTTTATTTCAAGTATATAGATATACAGGGTGTTACAAATTCGATGCATTAGCATTGCTATCTCGGTAACTATAAGAGATAGAGCGTAGGTTAAATTGGGGCAAAGTTGCGCAATTTAAGGACGATTGGCATGCCGTCGAGAAATTTAGAAAATTCCTTCTACTTCCGGAGATATCCGTAAAAAAACGAAAATCAGCTATTTTATTTTTATTTTTTCCTGCCTTTTTTTGAAAGGATAAAGTAAAATAAATATCACATTCTTGTTGCCACTTTTTCTCCTCTACAAGCTGGCGGTATCAAATTTTAAATCCGACGTTTCGCTTTTGGGCCTCCTTCATCAACTTCAATTTTTTAAATACGGACCTGGATTTTTTATCTAATTTTCAAAAAGCCTTTGGTCTCCTAAAACCAAAGAGGTATCGCACTTATCAATAAATCATCAAATCTAGACTTTTTCCATAAGAGATAATGTGTTAGACAGAGATGGGGGATCTTTTTTGACCCGATTTCACTTATGACATTTGTTACCACTATCGGACAAGTGTGATACATCGTTGGTTTTGAGAGATCTAAGGCTTTTTAAAAAATAGATAAAAAATCCAGGTCCGTATTTAAAAAAACGAAGTTGATGAAGGGGGCCCGAAAGCGAAACGTCGGATTTAGAATTTGATACCGCCATCTTGCAGAGGAGAAAAAGTGGCAATAATAATGTGACATTTATTTAACTTTATACCTTCAAACAAAGGCAGAAAAAAATAAAAATAAAATTGCTGATTTTCGATTTTTTACGGATATCTCCGGAACTAGACGGAATTTTCTATATTTCTCGACGGCATGTCAATCACCTTTAAATTGCGCAACTTTGCCTCAATTTAACCTACGCTCTATCTCTTATAGTTACCGAGATAGCAATGCTAATGCATCGAATTTGTAACACCCTGTATATATTTAAACAACATCTGTTGCATTAATCCAAGAGTTATAAGTATCGGGAAATCCTAACCATTTTACAAAAAGTTGATCTATAGAATTTCTTCTTCGGCGACAAATGACCTTTTCAATTAAGTAGAGATCTGGGTTGCTGGTTTTTTGTAATTCGGCCTCATAGAAACACCCCATGATAGGTTGACCATCAGATGATTCTAACATATATGTTGGTGGATTCGTAATATTCACTTTTGCTACTTTAAACAATTCAGTCGACCAAGCTGGTGTATATCCTTTTTCAAAGATACTCTTGTATTTACTTATACGCACCGTATCACCGATTTGAAATTTAAAAGTTTTCGGTACAACTTTTAAATATTCGTATGCTTTTATATGTGTCTGCGGTGTTACATCTACAGGCTTTATTCCTATTGTACGATGAATGCTATGATTATATGCCTTAGTAACTTTTGGTAAAAGCTGCAACCACCTATAGCTCCCTCTTGCAGAAAATTCTTTGTATAATCGATTTTCAGTGTTTTAATAGCCCTCTCATAGCGGCCTTTTTGGAACTATATGTAGAATAATGACGTATGTTGAATTTCTTCATTAAACTGGTAAAATGTTTATTGTAGAACTCCTTTCCATGGTCACTTTGCAAATTTGTTGGAGCGTATTTTGCCTTCTTGATAACGTTTTTCATTGCATTGGTAACATCAATACCGGTTTTAGTTTTGATTGCAACCGTAAACATATATTTCGAAAAACAATTTATACATACTAAAATGTATCGAAAACCAGCATTTTCAGTTGCAAATTGCTGCATTTCCGCTAAATCTATCTGCCATAAATCTTTATAACCCTTTATAATTGTTCGTCGTCTTCGAAAATTTTTTCTTGCTCCTTTATGTAACTCATTCACAACTTCCCATTTTGTTGGTGTAGGTTCCATTGTTATTCAAGCGTGGGTAAATACTGACAATGAAACAAAATAGTCGTTCTTAATAAACGATACCTTCTTCTCGTAACTCTTCAATTATTGATATTATTTCATTGTCATGTCCCGTATGACCAGCTGCTTTTGAGCTACACAACAGTCGGAGCCGACTAATCAATTCCTGAGGTTTATTCCAATAAACATAGTCAACACGTCGAGAGGACAATAGTTTCTTTGAAGGTAATTTAACGCGAATGTTTCGAACTCCACTCCCTTGCAGAGTTGTCATTAGTGGTTTTAATATCCGAGAAAACTTTGTCCAACGTGTTGTTCTTATACTCCTATTGTTTTTATAATCATTGTGCATTGCATTAGTAAGTTTTAAAATATGTTTGTAATTTTGTATTGTTTCCGCAGATATGTTATTAGGATTATTTAAGGCCGCGGGTTTTCTGAGGAAAAGTAGGTCATACAATTCATCACTTCCCTTAAATGTGCCAATTATTTTTCCATCCCCCGATAATGTAATATTTCCAGAGTTAAATAGTACTTCAGAATTTCCTAGGAACAATTTCTTTTTATATTTCTTATTTGTCCTTACTCCGTAAACAGTGTCATATTCTGCTGGTTTCTGGTATAATCCATGAATATAATCTTTGGCCGTGTCGGATGTTTGTAAACCAACCTCTGATTCTCCCATATTAAATGAATAATCAACTTCAGCGGCACTATTGCCACGCATTCGTTTTTCCAATGATGAAAAACTTTTATGTATTGGTGTAGAGAAAATGTCCGGCTGTAAATGTGATGGGGTACCCTCTGTCCAATATGAATTTGTCTGCTGTAAATCCGAAAATGACGGAGTTTTTTCTGTTTTCATTATACCAGTAAAGTATGGCTTTGACGGTAATTTTGCTTGTTGGAAATGGGGTTGTTTCCGTTCTGATTCCTCCTTCAACACACTAGTTAAAGAATTGATCGGTTTAGTAATTGGTTCATACATTTTTTCTAAAGCTAACTTGTCATCTCACTGAATTGCTTTAATTTCATTAAATTTCCTTCTCACAGCCTCAGTTGCATCCAATAATTTTTGTTTTAAACCAGTATCTTGACTCATGATGTAGTTCGATTATTGACTAACAATGAAATGATGCTAAAACTAACTATTCCATAGATATATAGCTGCTGAAACCCTTTCGATATCGCCCCGAATTTAAGTCGCTGTCTTTATCAATTACGAGAAAACCGTATTTGTCATTCCAACACTTGGCACATAATTCCAGAAATTGTTGGAAAGCCATATCTGGCGTCACATGATCGGAAAATATATGCCGCAAATTCATCTCATCCTGTTTAAATAGTATAATAAAATTCGCATTATCGCGAACCAGTTGTTTGGGCACCTTGGAATAAGTTTGAGCCAAATAAAAGGAGTCGACATTCTTGTGTCTACCCATACTGAAATATGGTCTAATTACATCTTGCTTTTCACACATTACATCGTCGAATATGAATATGGAATTGGGTTTCGCATCTGAAGGGTCTACAATGTTTGTTGTATTACTGAACGTGTAAAATCCCAATCCTTTAATTTTTGCCATAATTTCTCGAAGATACTCATACTTTGGCTGATATAACGATTTCGAATATATATAGATATTTTCAAATCTTAACCCTAGAGGGTGGGTTAACAAAGAAATCATAACGTTTGTTTTGCCACAGTTGGAGGGCCCAATGATAATTCCTCGAATTGATTTTGGTAGAAGCCGCCCATGACGTCTCTCTTGTTTTTCATTTGCTACACAGCACCCAATTTTTTCATCCAAATTGTCGACATGCAGTGTTTCAGGAAGTTGAATGAATTTCATGATTTATGTCTATTAGTAAATATTATTATGAAACACGTGTGTATCAAGTCAGTCAAATGCCACCAGCCAAACGAAGTGGATCTCACAAAAATCGGTTGAACACTGGTAATGGAATAGTCAATTCGTTAATTAATAAGCTACCATTTGAACTTCATCTTCCGGGTTATCAGTATTGCGGACCCGGCACTAAATTGTATAAAAGGTTGGCGAGAGGCGATACTGGAATCAATCCACTGGACGCTGCTTGTAAAGAACACGACATAACATATTCGAAGCATACAAACGACATAACCAAACGTCATCAAGCGGACTACGAGTTGGAACAACGTGCTTGGCAACGAGTAAAATCTAAAGACGCAAGTCTGGGAGAAAAAGCTTCTGCTTTGTTGGTAACCAATATAATGAAAACAAAACAACGCTTTGGAATGGGTAATACATCACCTGTAAAAAAGAAGAGAATAGGATCTAAGAGAAAATCGAAAAAAAGAAGTAAAAAAAGAAATAGTGGAAAAGTTGCCTTTGGTCGTGCCATATCACAAACTATTAGAAATACATTAAAAAAGCGGGGGGAGCAAGTTTTGTTGAAAAAAATTTGGGTAAATCAATTAAAATGGCTTTACTCGCAGCCCGCAAATCCCTGAAGAGTGTTGGCGGTAAACGAAAAGTTCGAACTCCAAGAATAATTCCTATACCTAGGGTAGGTGGTATACTTCCCTTAATACCCATTTTTGCTGGATTATCTGCATTAGGATCATTAGCTGGTGGGGCAGCAGCAATAGCGAGAACCATAAAGACGGTTTCGAATGCTAAGAATAACAAGAATAACGTTGGCGAAATTACATTAAAATCAAAAGGAAATCGTTTATATTTGAAACCATACCGTACGGGTTTGGGTTTGTATATTCGCAGCTCAAAAAACTAAATATTCACTCCCTACCACAAAGACCACTATCCAACATCGATATAGAAAAGTATGCAATCAAAGCTAAAATACCACATTTTAGAGCGAGATACATTACCATCAAATGGACCAAAAAGAAATGAAGCAGCCATTGTTAATTTGGATAGCTTGGAAGGTATGGGAACTCATTGGGTTGCGTACAGAAAAAATGATTCAATTGTAACCTATTATGATAGTTTTGGTGATTTACCCCCACCACTTGAATTGATTGAATACCTATATAGAGGACGCAACAGAGTTAGAAACATTTACTATACATATGACCGCCAACAAAAGTTCGGTACAGTGCGATGCGGGCATTTAAGTTTGAAATTTCTCTGTAAGCCATAGGAACATACAGTTAAGAAAAATACCAAAACAAGTTTTACTTGCATGTGCACCAAATGAAATTGCCATAATATGGGAGAGGTTACCGGAACGTTTGCAAAACGATTTGGAAGTATTAAAGTATCAATATTGTTTAGATCATTACAACAGCGGTTCGGATGATGGCGATGTTATTGATGGACCACCGCCCAGAAAGTTGTTTTGTTGTTATTGCAACATGAAAGACATAAGTATTCTTGTGACAAAGGTTGAAGATGCAACCGATGTTAATGAGACAACGGACAAATCTAATAAATATTTAAATAAGTGTTACAAATTACAATAAAATAATGGTTTATGAAGTAAAGTGATCAGTCATGTCGTACACGTTCACATTATCAGGTTACTCAAGTGAATTAACATCCTACTTTTACCCGCCAATCGATTTACAGAAAACCTGTAAATATGGTGTGGCAATGTTGGGATTCTACACATACAACTCCATTTTTAACGTTGATGAGAGCAACAACTGTCTCGGCTATTCCAAATCCGATAGTAAACAGTTTCAAGTTATAAAGATTCCACCTGGAGCCTATGAAATATCTGATATTAATCGCTCGATTGTGGACACATTGAAAACATTATCGGGTGATAAAAGCGAGAATATCTTTTCATTGCAGCCCAACAACAGCACCTTAAATTGTGAGTTACAATCGAAGTATGATATCGATCTGAGTTATGCAACTTCCATAGCTACATTAATCGGATTCAAAAAGGAAATATATGAAAAAAACGTTAAGCATATTTCAACTTTTCCAGTTAATATTATGAAGACCAGAATAATTCGTGTTGATTGTAATATAATATCCGGATCATACTTAAATTCAGAAGCGTCTCACACATTATTTGAATTTGACATCGATGTAGAACCCGGCTATAAGCTAACAAAAGAACCAACAAATGTCATATATATGCCCGTAATGCCTGAGGGACGCCAGTTTATAGACAACATTACACTTCGCATCTTGGATGACAATGGCGAATTAATAGATTTTCAAGGTGAAAAAATGATAGTTAAACTAGAATTGAGGAAACTTCCATAAATAGTTTTCAAAATGGCTTTTTGTTACAATCGAATCAAACCAAAATCTATCAAGATTGTAAATAAAAGTAAAATACATCGTCCACGTCGAATCACTATTAGCTCAGATCTCGAATCGACTAGACATAATATCAGTAGAGACGACCAGAAGTTCCTGAAATCCTTGGGTCTAATGTTGAGGATATGATGTTGCCTTCAAGTGAAAAGATGGAAGTTTTCGGCGAACCTGTTCTTGACAACTCAATAGTAAGTTTTCAAGAGCATACCTACAAACCATATGAATCACCAACATTTAGAAATTCCGATGAAATTCGCATACCCGTACACTTTCAAGACCTTATTTTGGATGTATCAGAAAGTTATATTTACATTGAAGGTACATTCACACCAAACGATGCCACAAAATCGTGTTACTTGTCTAATAATGCACTCGCTTTCCTGTTCGATGAAATTCGTTTTGAAATAGGGGGTGAGCAAGTTACCGTTGTTCGAAAGCCAGGAGTAACAACCACATTAAAAACAATGGCATCCTTTGGATCTACACAATTGAAAACGTTGTATTCATGCGGCTGGGGTTTATCGGCCAAAGAACAATTCATTTTAGACGCTACTAGCCATGTTTTTTTCTGGAAAATTACCACTAAAATATTTAATGGGTTTTGCCGAAGATTATACCAAAGCAATATTGAATGTTAAGCAAGAGCTGATACTTATTATTGCTCGAACATTTAACAATTGTTATATTGGCGAAGTAGATGCAAACATCACAATAGATAAAATCGAATGGAAAATTCGTCACATAGTACCAGAGGGCCGTCAAAAGTTGAAAATGTTCTCCCGCATTAATAAAGGAGGAAGCA
>MU190054.1:0-36115 GCA_016904865.1 Pissodes strobi
AGGTGAAAGGGGTATATCCACATAGCAAAACTACACACAGTTTAAACGTTAAAAATCTAAAATATAAACATGATTGAATGATCGTATAAGAGCTCCGTACAATGCATTTAAGTGGAAGGTACTATTCAACAGATAGATTCAATAGTCAGTAAAGGGCATCAAAACGGAGGAAAATTGTCAACAGATGTTCCAGAGAGTGGCTTCATTTTGTAAAAAATGGATTAGTTCTCTGTACAAAAATTGACATATAACACTGATGATGGGTTAATCGCCGAAAGCGCTGTATTGTTAAACCTAAAAAAAAATCATGAAATACATAATTCTTCTCCATTGTAATCTTGTTGGCACCCGGAATACTTGATCACAATACTAATAAAATAGTAAATATATAACAACAATATTTCTGATTTTAAGGTATTGAATATTTTTATTTGTGTATCTAACATGACGGTGATAAAAATATTAGCTTTCAATATTTAATCCATATTTGATTGACTTTCTAAAACAAAAAGTAATAAGGATATCATTCTAAACACGTTACTCAGTTTGAAAAGTCATAAGTCAGTATATTCTATTAAAAAATTCGTGCTCCAGCAGAACCATGGTGCGCGTCCACTGAAAATTGAAGCTAAACATATGTGAAAAAATTGCTAAATTTCAGTAATAAAGTAAAATGGTAGTACAGGACAATTATTTCCGACATTGTGATCGTTACGCTCAATTAAGTTAATGGTCATTGGCATGTATCAATGTAATTGTGGCTACAGGATGTTATGTGTTCAAATACGTGCTCACCTATTTTACTGACATTCCCCTACAAGTTTAAAATTTTAATGCGGGTTATAAATAGGTAGTGGCACGATTAGGGTGAGCCAAATTAGGTTTTAGCACATTTGTTGACAAGTAGTGTCTAATTATTGTAATTTATGAGTTCTTTGTAATTATGCGAGGTAATTATTTTTTTCCCGAGGCTGACATATTGAACTGTGCATTTGATATAAATGAATGAAACAGTGCAAATCTAAGGTTTAATAAAATTAAGTTTTGCTCACTGCTCTACGGGCCTTTGTTTTGATCTTTGAAGGTGTTGTTGTTGTTGTTCCTAGGAACAATTCTTTAAAATTATTTTACAAAGCACTTCGTTATTAGTTAGGGAAATAGTTAATACGAATAAAACAGTATCATATAAAGATGGTGAAGGGAAATATTTTAGATATTATGATAGTCGCAATTATTTATTTATCTTAATAGTCATTGGCGATTGACATATATTTTACACTACGCATTAATCAATAAAACTGTTTAATAGAAAAAGTGTTTTTCGTCCACTCATTTAATTCAATGAAACAAGATTCAGCTTCTTCGGACAGTTTTAATAATAATTGATTGTTTTTTATTGCCAACGTTTCGGCACGGGTTTGTGCCATTATCAGGGCTAAAATAAAAACAAAGCATATGGTGCCATGTGTTCTTAAATCAGTAAAAAATCCTGGTGATATTGTCAATAATAATATAAAATGACAAATTAAAAAGAGAACAACAGTTGTTTAAAACTAAAAAATTAAAAAGTGTTGAAGTACACCTTTACGTACAATGTAATTATTTTAAAAAAACAAACAACAACATTGACAGAAAAAATTATTACAATGTAAACGTGTAAAATCCGTTCTTGATGGAAAAGTATCGTTAATAGTAAAAGTAAAACGTGAAAAGTACTCATCTAATAATCCAGTTTGATACAATTATTATTGAAAAACATATTATAATACAGTGTTCAACACCGTAAAAACCCAATAAGAATTAACGGAAACAAAAACAAACGTAGAGGGACCACTCTCTTGTGTCAAGTCAAGGTAGAATGAAAACTATGTGTTGAATTTAATAATTTGTATCTAATAAATATCTTCATGCATACGAGGAAGGGAAAGAACTATTGTTATTATATATAGGGGGCTTTCAACAATTTACGTTAAGTTCATTATTACGTTATGGTATACGTTGTTTAAGTTTTGTACGTCCGTATTCAAATTTACTGTATTTTTATTTTCCTGAATATAGGCCATCTCCAAAAACAACCGTTTTTTTAGTGTTAGGTTCCACGTCTAGGATTTCCGTGTTTTTGAAATGAAATTTGTGGCCATCTTTAAAATGATGAATAGCAAGCGCTGTTCTTGGGTTATCTAAACGTGTGATATTGCAATCTCTTTTATGTTAAACATTTTGAGACGTGTGACCTATATAACAACCTTGGCAACCACCACACGGAAATCACATTGTTTCGATCCATAGTGTCAAAAGGGTCTTTAGTTTTGGAATAGTTATTTGTGCAACCAGTTGGGAAAAGCACTATTTTTCATAACGAGCGTATTTCTCGCGAGAACGCGAGTTGCAAAAAATTGTGTTTCGCAACGTGTTTCACACAATATTTTTTCTAATTTTGAATAGGAAGTTACTACTTAAATTGAAATTAAAAGTACTAAAATGGCCCATCCGAGTGTCCCTCGTAGACTCCCTTTAAATCGTCTAGTAAGTTCGGAGATGTTTATTTGTTCTTCGTTGCTATGGAAGCAAGTATTGTTTAGTGTCATGTTTTATGAGTTTAAACTGTCAAAAGAATTGAAAAATAATTATCGTTTTTTTTTCTTGTAAATAATTTATTAATTTTGTTTAAAGTAGAAGAATACATATACTGCAATGTCCGACTCAGAGAATGACGTACCGAGTGACATTGAGGAAGCGGCTCAATCTGCATTATCTACAATTATTCCTAAGAAGTCGAGGAGCAAGTATGATTCGGCCTATGCAAATTTAGTCTCTGGTGTGAACACAAAAGGATTACCCATTTGAACGAAAAAGTTTTGCTAGCGTATTTTCAAGAAAAAAAGAAATGAAGAATTCACCCTTGTGGAGCTTATATTCGATGTTAAGAACCGAATTGTGTCTACAAAGAAATATTGACATATATACAAATTTACTGGCGTTTTTAAAACGTCATTCTGAAGGTTACCAGCATAAAAAATCGCAAGTTTTAAGTAAAGAAAACATTTCCGATTTTATGAGAGAAGCTGCCGATGAGCAACATTTAATGACCAAGGTAGCATTAATCATTGGAGTTGCTGGAGCTTGCCGAAAAGGGAATTAACTTTTCTTCGCGTAAAAAATGTAGTATTTCAGGAGCAGTTTGCTAAAGTGACAGTTCCCAACACAAAGACGAAAGTACCTATGTCGAGAATTTGCTATAATCGTTGGAGCTTTTCGAGGAGCTTTTGAAGGTATAAATTGCAACGAAATGGTAAAGAAATACGTTCTGCTAAGGCCGTCAAATGTTAAGCATGACAGATTTTTTGTCAAATATTCAAATGGGAATTGCGGAGTGCAACCTGTAGGTTTTAATACATTTGGAAATATGCCGAAAATAATTTCCCAGTTTTTAAAGTTGCCAAATCCTTGTTTGTATACCGGTCACTCTGTTTTCGACGGTCATCGACTACTCTCCTCGCGGATTCTGAAGCCGTTTGTTGAGAATCAAACAGCATGGGGGATGGAAGTCTAATACAATTTGCCGAGGGTTATGTGGAGAATTCCATAACGAATAAACAGAAGATTGCCACAAACATTCTTGGAGAAACTGCCATGGAAATTAATACCACACAGAAAACTTCGTTGTCAGCCGGGGTCAATATCGCTAATTGTTCGAACTGTGTTATTAATATCTATAATTAATGTTTTTATTAACATGTAATAAAATTGAATAAAACAAAAAATCTTTATTAACATGTGGTACATCAAATTTAATGACAATAAAGAAGTAGTTCAAGCAGTTTAGTTTAAAAAATAATCTGTATGTTTCCTAATTAATGGCGAAATGTGCTTTTCATCACCAGTTGCGAAATACTTTACTTTTCGTAACTAGTTACGAAAAGTAGGACGTTTCAAAACGTCAAAGAGTTCTATTTGCGTTATAAAAGGCAATTTTGTTTCAATGAAAACTATTTAATACTCTATGTAATAAATATGAATTTGTCATGTACTAATATTTCCTTGCAAGCTTAATATTTAAAGAGAAGCTTCAAATAAATAAAAAAAGCGTTTGGCATGATGCGAATAAGATATTTCCTGACGAAATAGTGCATAATTAAATGTACAGATTGTAGATTCCATCAGAGAGAGAGCAATATGAGTCAACTTAAGCGGCTATTCCATTTTACAATTTCACGTAAACCTAAAGTCAGTTAGTAATAGAGGAAAGTTGCCAATTGTGAAATAATGTATTTTTTTGGACATATAGGTAAAATGTCTATAATTATAAATATATAGATAGCACGACGTGAAGGAATTATTTTAATTTTTGTTTATTTAATCAATTCTCATGTCATACAATAAAAAAATTATTTACATACGTCAAATAAAATCCATGTGTAATTAAAATGATTAAGAAGTTAGTAATAGAGGAAAGTGGTCAATTGTGGAATAATGTATTCTTTTGGACATATAGGTAAAATGTCTATACTTATAAATACATAGATAACACGACTAAAGAAATTATTTTAATTTTTGTTTATTTAATCAATTCTCATGTCATACAATATAAAAAAATTATTTACATACGTCAAATAAGCTCCATGTATAATTAAAATGATTAAGAACTTATTTAAGATATATCAATAAAAACAGCTGAAAATTACATACATATTAACCTATACTACAACATAAACCACAAAACAATAAAATACGTACACAAAAACCTTTCATAACTAACAATCTAACTAGATATTGTGCGGTCCTCCAAAAACTCTTCAGTGCTATATTAGGCTTTGCTAACCAGTAGGCTATAGAATTTCACTCTGAATATCCTTAGATATACCATAGCCGAAAGATTTCTTTCGGCTATGTCAAGACCTCTGACCCCTCGGGATAGCCTATTATAGAATTTTTCAGCCAGAAATTCAGGGCCATTCTGGCATTTGTTAAGTCTGCGATGTGGCATCGAGTAGTCAGCACTACCCCGCGTTGCTAGTCCATGGATCTCACCATTTTGGGGTAGTTATTTATATTTTGGTTTTGATAAATATACAATAAATTTTGAAAGATATATAAAGATGAAAATGCAAGTAATTGTAAGTTGAGAAAGCTAGTTTTTCAGTTATCTCTGTATCCAATACCAGCCAGGCTGAGGACAGCCCTGCGCTGCGGAGCAAAAATTCGCCGCCACCCCGCAGAATGTCGCCAGAAAATAGCAGCATATGGAAGGATGGAGTTGCACAACACAAAATAGACAGTCTTTAGAATTTTTGTTGAAACTTTTGTGGCCAGATTTCGCAATGCATAATATACCACTGCACACTCTCTCAGCCATCGATTCCGTGTGCGCACGCCAACTGAGCTCTCAGTCCAAATAGACTCCAAGAAATTTTGTCTTATTTACTACTGAGAAAGATGCCTCACCTGTCCTTTGAAGTGAAAAAAGTATGTTGTTTATCTTGAGAATAGGACCATTGTGGCAAAACCACTGCTCAGTTTCAAATTGTGCATCGCACGCCCTGCCCACAGTCTTCTCAAAATCATTACCGCTCACAGACACAGAAGTGTCATCAGCAAATAAGATACTTACCAATTTGGTTGACAAATGGAAGGTCATTCACATAGATTAAAAACAACAGTGCCAGTGGCCCCATTATAGACCCCTGGAGTACACCATATGTCATATGTTTTTGAGATGATAATACGTTGCCCATAGACACTATCTGTGAGCGCTCACTCAAGTAAGACTGAGTAATTTTAATTGAGTGGTCCCTAAACTTATAGTATTTGAGTTTATGAATAAGCAGGTCATGCGACACACAATCGAACGCTTTGCTAAGATCACGGAAGGTGGTCTCACATATTTTCTACTCTCAAATGCATCAGATATATAGGAGACCATCATATTGATTATGTCAGAAACATTACTTAGTTCTGCTTTGAACCCAACCTGCTGATTAGTAGCTTGTTTTTTTCTAAATATTCTGAGATTCTTTCAGCAATGCACTTTTCCGAGATCTTAGACAAGACCGGCAGTAGTGATATTGCTAAAATTAGACATGCCATTCTGATCTCCCTTTTTAAATATAGGAATGATTAAGGCCTTCTTCCAGGTGTCTGGAAAAGCTCATTCCCGAAGACACCTATTGATTAACTTGGTAATGGGCCCAAGAAGCAGTTTCCTCCCCAATTTTAAAACTCTGACAGAAAGCCCGAAGCAATCTTTGCTGTTTTTATTATTTACTTAGTTAAATATATCCCTCATTTCAATAAAAGAGAAATCCCTGATTTGGAAAGATATATCTGGAGGATTGACCAAGTTAATGGCTGTAAAATTGATGTTAATATTACTGTTGACAATAAGTTTGGAAGAACATTAACAAAATATTCGTTAAAATTCATTAGAAGTAAAATTAGGTCTAATAAGTTGAGTTTTTTTCGAATGTTTCTGTGTCTATTTATTATATCTCATATATACACTTGGATTTATTCTGTGCTCTGTGAATTAAGTTGCCATTAGAGTTGCGTTTAGTAAGACCAACTGCACTCTCATATTTTTTTCTATATATTTTTTTTAAATTGATATTCTCGACTGTAGGATACATTTTGGCAATATCAAAAACAAGACTTAAATGATCACGCATGTTTGATAAATCATTATTAAACCAGGATTGTTTTACATTTGTATGACTTGACATCACTGTTATTTTAGAAAATATTCGTATACATTCTTTATTATTTTGTTCAAAGTATTTTTGCATCATTTATTTTCAAATTATAATTTGTTATAAAATCCCAATCCCAATCTTCATTTTTTGACTCAAAAAGATGTTTTTACCAGCCTGGGATATGGATCTGAATCATAGATGTCTTACTTTAAGTCAATGGTTTGCATGTTCTTTTTTCAGGTTTGGTAAGGTGGACAGACGGTATATCTATCTGTTGAGCTAAATGATCTGATAGGTTAGGATCGCTCACGATTACAAACCTGAAAGTTTATAAAGATAATATCTATGCAGTTATTATTTCTAGTAGATAAGAAAACCATTTGTCTACACCCAAAAGAGGTCAAGAGGTCACATAAAGATACCTCATTCCTTTCTTTGGTTCCAAAATGAACGTTAAAATCTCCTAATACTAAAATGTTCTTTTTTTGTGTACCTATAACTTGTATGCATTGCTTAATTTTATTTAAACTTTAAAGTTAATGTTTATGTCTAAGAATATTGCGTAGCTCCCTCCCCAATCAGAGTGGCTGCAGAAATATGTACCCAAAGTATAATCTTGAATTACCAACTCTTTAAATTCGGCTTCTTTGGTTCATAGCTCAGTGAGACAGATAATCTTGATGTTTTTGTCGAGTAAAAAGGTTTCTAATGTATCTGATTTTATCCTCAAAGATTGTATGTTATTGTGGAAAATTCTTAGGCAATCATCCACTGGTGTTATGCCTGCTTGCTGCATTGGGCGGCGGCTCTGCATATTTATAAAATGGTTGACAACTGAGCCAACGGGCCATAAAGCACCAGTGTTATTGTAGTCAGCCTTATTTTTTGGGACTCCCAATTTAAAAGCACTTCTTTCTTGGCTATTCCTGGTATTCATTTTATCAGAAACACTAAATCTGTCGTAAATATTCTTTAGGTACTTCTGTACGTCCCTTGCTTCAGTGGATGGATCCAGGCCTGAAACAAAGAACCATGTCAGCTTTGCGTAACTTTTCGCTACTTTCAGTCCAAAGTTTTGCGCAGCAGTGCTTCTGCTGGGTGGAGGCCTTTCCTCAGCTTTTGTTGAAGTGGCTTCATGTGGCTTTTTGAAGGTTCCTCTGGACCGTTTGTTCTTTGTTTCGTGATTGAAATCGGTGACTGGTAAGTTTTCAGCCTTCGAAACAGCCGCAAATACTTGCGGTAGCGTTATTTTCTGGTGTTCACCATCATTATTTATCTGGTTGTGGGATTTTATTATGGTAATTTCTTTGTTTACATTCTGATTTTGGCCATCGTCATTTTCCTTGTTGATATTTACGTTAACGTCGACAATGGCAACGCCATGCCAGGTGGAAAAATGTTTTCGGCGTTGCCGCTATACTGGGCCATATTTTCGACTACAGAAAACGCATTTTCTGGAATCAGTGGTGCCACCTGCCGTGGGCTACCTTATTTTCTGCGACTCCCAATTTAAAAGCACTTCTTTCTTGGCTATTCCTGGTATTCATTTTTATCACAAACACTAAATCCATCGTAGCCAATATCCTTTAGGTACTTCTGTACGTCCCTTGCTTCAATGGATGGATCCAGGCCTGAAACAAAGAACCATGCCAGTTTTGCGTAACTTTTCGCTACTTTCAGTTCAGTGTTTTGCTCAGCAGTGCCTCTGCTGGGTGGAGGCGTTTTCTCAGCCTTTGTTGAAGTGGCTTCTTGTAGTTTTTTTGAGGGTTCTTCTGGAACTTTGTTCATTGTTTCGTGATTGAAATTGGTGACTGGTAAGTTTTGAGCCTTCGAAACAGCTACAGATACTTGCGGTTGAGTTACTTTCTGGTGTTCACCATAATTATTACATTCTGATTTTGGCCAACGTCATTTTCCTTGTTGGTGATATTTACGTTAACGTCAACGATGTCAACGCTATGCCAGATGGAAAATTGTTTTCGGCGTTGCTGCTATCCTGGGCCACATTTTCGACTAGAGAAAGCGCATTTTCTGGAATCAGTGGTGCCAACTGCCGCAGGCTACCGTTTTTATTTATCTTTGTTTCGGCATGTTTCTTGTTGTGATTAGCTTTTACCGCTACTTTTGAGTTGTTTTCTTAAAAAAAAAAACGATTTTCTCTTCTAGAAGCATCTTATTTTCACTTAAAAGCTTGTTTTTTTTTTATCACCCATCTTTTCCACTAGCATCTGATAAGCCTGTAGTTGTTCCTTCAGGTGTTTGTTTTGCAACAAGAGGTTATCTTCCTTGTCACAGCAAATTATTCTTGTTTCATCAATTATTACATGTAGCTCGGGAAAGTCCCTTTCTGCACACGAACGGTGAAACACTTGCCCGCACAATAAACACACCATACTGATGCTGAAAATCTTTTTTCTACAGCACCTAAAAAATCCTTTGAAAAACGCAATGGCTTTCTTTTAATTCTTGGAATGCGGTGTCATTTTTACAATATCTTTGATTGGACGTTGTAGCAGCACAAATACGTGATAGAATCACGTAGTTTAAATAGGGCTAAAGGTACGAGGAGACACAATGAAACATTCAACAGGTAAATGCCACAATAAGAAATTTCATTCTTACTGTACCTGGTACCTCCAGAAATACAATACATTATGTTATAATAAGGTTTACCTGTCTTCATGGGAAAATGTGCACCTATTGATGCCTAGCATTATTGCCACCGACAATTCCCTTCATTTTAAAATGAAATATTTTAAGGCCAATCAATTATATCATCAATTTAATTGCGAATATTTAATTTTGCGCCAATGTCTAAGCCCTTTTGTTGCCAAAAAATTGATTTATACCAAAATTCTTATTATGTATAATGACTGGAAAAAGGTGTTAAGAATAAATTGATAAAATTTAGGGGTATTTCGTGGCGCGTAATATATGTATAAATTAATTTGTTTGCGAGATGTGGACATGAGAAACCACTTTATTGGGAGGGACTCGGTTTGCACTGGGAGGGGAGGGAGAGATGGGAATGGGGGAGAGTAATTGAGGTAAGAAAACCTCCTAATTGGCTTATAATATCAGAAGTTTCCTTTCTTCTTCTTTCTCATGAAGAAATACCATCAAGCAAATTTTTACGCCGTCGAATTGAACGTTAGCAAATAGTAACGAAATAATGTGAATTTTCCCATTTGGGTTAGTTTCGGGCTAGTTTGGGTTATATACATTGTTATATACACTGTGACAAAAAAGGGTAGATGACACCACATATACCTAGTAGTAGCGTAGAGCTTAGAAATTTGTTTTGGTTATCTAGGAAAGCTAGGTAGTGCTCTTTTGGATTTATATAATTTATATAAATTTAAAGAGCAGAAATATAATATTATGATAATCTCAAATGTTAAACACTTTGGAGTCTCGTGACTGATACCTTAAGTAGAAGTAAATCTGTTAAAAAAACTGACATTTCCAAAAATATTATTGTCTCTGAGTCATTAATGGGCTAATATATTTGGCCAATATTTTGCGATAATTAAAAAAATTGCCCTAAAACAAAATTGCGATTTTAAGAAGGTACGCTACAAAAGAGCGTCATAAGCAACAACTTTTTTTCAAGAATGTGGAAGCAAGTGAGATTCTTAATATTATAAATAATCTTCCAAAAAAAAGTTCTGGAGTCGATAATGTTTTTTTTTATAGCAGTGGCACACACACTAAAGGGAGATCTTACGGTACTCGACGAGCGGTGTGTGTGCGAAGATGTTGATTGACACGGATCTTGAATAGATGTGGGTTGTAATTATGAGGAAACAGATGTCCTGGGAGTGAATTCCACAGTGATGCAGTGCGCCATACAAAGGAGCCCTTGTAAAGCGATGTTCTAGGGGTTTTCAGTTGTACGAAGAACGGGTGTGCTCTTGCCGTCTGTCGTGACTGTCTGACAGGCGTTGCTGGGGGCGGGATGATGCAGGCCAAATCCTGGGAACATCTGCCGTGAAAGTAAATATCTGTAAAACAGGGAGATCTCGACCACATGTCTGCGGTGTTCCAGACGATCCAGATACCGGGTCAACTCCGGGTCGTCGACGAGACGCACGGCTGCTGAGGTGTATACAGTTTTTTGTTGCGAAATAGCGCACCAAGCTTCGGCGAGGCTGATTTTGCGATGCTAGCAACGTGGTCATGCCAGGAAATATTGCTGTTGACCGAGACACCCAGTAGTCCGATTGACGAGAATGAAGGAGTGGTCGATCCTGTCATAATGATGTCAGGGCCCGCCGTACTGGCTCTTTTGGCAAACGTGATGGGATTTTGCTGCATTGAACTGTATCAAATTTCTGTCTCACCAAATTTTAACTTTTTCCAGATTTTGATAAATTGTTGATAAGTCTCAGTCGCTGGTAAAGGTTTTTCTGATCTAAAATTGGGAGACAAGGGTACTGTCATCTGCAAAACTGTAAACGGGATTATATAATGTGTAAATTAAAGCTCTAAATGTAATAAAATTGAGTATTGCGGAGCCCCTAAGATATTTAGCTAAATTAATGTTTGAAACAGGAGAATTCCCTGCAGCTCTCAAGGTGGGATTTATTATTCCTATTCACAAGAAGTTCAACTTTGTTTAATGTAATTATTAAGGCTTTAGAACGATGCAGAACAGTCGACTTTCTTGATGCTTACAACATTATAACAAACTGTCAGCACCGCTTCTGTTCGGGCCGGTCGACGGAGATCGTGGCCGCTGATCTGTTGGAGTTTGTCTCTAAAAAGAGAGATGAACGTGATTTTATCACGGGGCTCTTCATCGATTTGTCAAGGATATTCGATCATCTAAATAATTTTTTGTTTGCATCAAAAGAGAGCAATATGGCTTTAGAGAAAACATTACTAATAAAACTGTATTTAGGAAGACGGCAGATCTTATTTATAGTCAATATAGAGGGTTAAATGTCAGCTTGCAAAGATATGGATATAGAGGTTCCCCAGGGCTAAAGTAGTTGTTGTATTTGCCGTTTATTAACGATATGCCGCAGTATGGGCTGATGGGTACAAATATTATGTTTGTTGGTGACACCTCGGTGATGATCTCGGCGGAAAGCACTGAAGAGCTCAAGAAAAAATTACAAATGTGGTTCGATGTTTTAGTGACTGGTGTAATGCCAATAATTTAATGTAAACCGTTTATGGCAACTTTCGTCCTTCAAAACAAACTGACAGCAATTTTATAACTGGATAAACGTTGACGTAGTACGGATGGATAATCTTGAATTGAGCAGTGAGGTAAGGTTCTTAGGCTGAACGTCTATACTTTGAGGTTCACATAAACCATAATATGTATAATATACCTACTCAGTAGCAGCTAGCTTTGACGAAAATGCTATAATGAATGTTTATTACTCATTGGTATACGGCCATCTTAATTGTAATAGCAGTTTATAAAAAAGATGTTCGGCTTATCATACAGAGACGGCTCTAAGCTTACTTCTATATTGAAAAAGGTTTCAAGTATCTCAGCAGGCAACTTTGGTTATTTCAAAAATTACCATAGGCTTGCTAAAAGAAGAGAAGAAAACGCACAAAGATTTAACGAAATGATTTACCAACCATTTACAGAAAAAGAGGTGATCGAAGTTATTAAACACTTACACAAATGGAAAGCGCCTGGACCAGACAGCGTACAAAATTACTGGATAAACAAACTTAAGGGTACACAGAAAAAACTACATATCTCGTTAATGAGACTCTGGCCAATCCATCAACAATTCCTACCTTCTTGATACAGGGTGTACCTTCTCTACTACCCAAAGATCACAATAATAAGGTTGATGCATCCAAATACCAGTCGATGGCATACCTATCCACACTCTATAAGATTTTAACTTCCTGTATTGTTTAAGTATATGCGGAACGGAATCCTAGTTTAACTGCAGATGAGACGCAAGAAGCGTCCAGTTTGCTACAAAGAACAACTTATAATTGATGCCGTTATATGCAACCAAGTGCACAGAAAGAATAGAGATTTAATTGTCGACTAAAAAAGGCCTTCGACTCAATGCCATATGACTGGCTCCTTGAAATTCTGCACATATTTAAAATAAGCCGAATCAGACTTGCCTTCTTCAGGCCATGGAAACCTGACGTACACAACTGCAAATTAATAATCCAGAATCCACTCTGAAGACCAACATTATCAACATCTAATATATTAAATTCCACCAAATATGGATGGACACTTAAACTGAATCACTTACTCTACATGGATGATATCTAAAGCTAATTCAAGCGGACTGGGTCAGTACGGCTGATGAGTGGAGAGACAATTGAATCCATGCGAAGAGCAAAATCTATATATATCTGGAAATGAAGCAATGACGGAAGATCAATCAAACATCAGGCAACGAGAAAAGATATAAGACTTGAATTCGGGAGAACAAACAGTTAAAAACGCAACTGAACACTATAAACCGTTTTAGAGCAACAGCTACACGTGCGGGGTTCTTGGATATTCTTTTGGCATTGTGCCCTGGAACAAAACCGATATCCATTAGATACAACGCAAATTAAAATCCTTCTTACAAAAGTGCAAACCACCACCTTACAAGTGCCGCAGAAAGACAACCCTTCTCCGACGAGACAAAGGAAGAAAACTAAAGAAATTGCTAAACTATGGAATCGTCAGACCACTAATTTGCGAAATAACTTTTTAACGAAAGCGCAAGAGTCGGAACTCCATAGAATTATATGTGCTGTTTTTCAGTCGACTCTCCTGCTTTTTTACCAATGCGAATGTTGATGGCAAAAAAACAGTTCATACGAGGCATTCAAATAAGGTTTTGCAGAAAAGTGTTGACAGATGTGCGTCGATCTATTGGCTTGCCTCAGGAAGACAGCTTCCAGAAACGGAAGGCTTTTTATTGGCAATGCAAAACAGTACTTGAAATTCATCCTCAAAGATACCTAAATAGAGAGCGATTATTGACAATGCAAGATCAGGTGATTCTAGCAAAAAACTACTTGAAACTCATCATCAAAGATACCCAAATAGAGAGCGATAAGTGCATATATGGATGCAAAACAACGGAGTCTATACAACATGTTACTGCAGAATGTCAGTTTTTCTCTGCAACGGAATATAGGAATAGGCATGATAGCATTGCCAAGATTATTCATCAGGATCTAGCCAACATTCTGGGACTTCTCAGTGAAGATCAGATTTCTTATTACAAATATAAACGTTAAATAGTTTTGGAAATTTATGACTTTACCGGCGTTACTGGAATCGCACAATCTTAACTGACCAGACGGTGATTCATAGTAGAACAAATATCACCCTCGTAAACAAATCCTCCAAGGTTGCAACCTTTGTGGAAGTATCAGTTTCCAATGCCCAAAAAATGCTCGAAAAGAATGCTGAGATGATTTCCAAATATCGAGACTTGAAGGTCAGGATGAAGAGGCAGTGGAGTGCTTTGGAAGTTCATCGGAAACCCCCAAGATCAGAAACTTCAGAAGTGTCATCTCAAAGATCCCCATAACATGGAGATAGTTCAGCAGAGCTTAATCCTTCTGTTGTTTAACCCATCTTGGAACAAGTGAATTTTCTTATTTATTGGGAGAGCGAATGTCGAAAAGCATCAAAATTGGGTTAAGTAATAACTACCAAAAATACAATATCAAAAAAACCTATGCAAAAGATTGCCATTATTGCACATGTAATAGGAGGATGCAAAATACAGCGGGTACGCATACACAGAAAGACACAACATAGCGAAAATAATACATCAGGTAAATTTCCCTCGATATCAACAGAAACACAATATTATAATTCCTAACCCAAGTCGGTTCTTTATTTATGATATTATACAGAAATCAAAGAAAATATTAACAGTGGTAATTTTGGAAGCAACTCTTCTATTATCCCAAACACAGAGGTACTTGACAGGTGTTGCATATCCAGTCAGCGCAAACTAGTTTTGCTTTGGTGCTGCATTGGCTTTTTATTTCATGGCGAATAATTTCAAACCACTAGTGTACCAGTCAAATCCACCTCGCTTCAATTCCCTATCAGTTTTGAAAGTATGCAGAAACTCTCGAAATATATTTATGGTTCCAACTGCATAGATCCCTCTTCAGATGTAAATGTGACAATAGCTAACCAAACCTTTTGACTGATATGTAACTGTCATGGGGATCTGGTACACTCGACGAATAGTCTTTATAACTCGGGAGACGGTTGATTCCTATGAGTAAATTTATACCCAAGAAACCATTAATTTCCTGTATTGTTGTTTTTGTGTATGCTTTACCATTCCGCATTTGCCCCTGGTCCGTATGGTTTCAAAGACTAGTTTGGTGATAAAATCTTCATCAAAAAATAAACGAAACAGCGAAAAAGGAGTGAGATTTGAATTCGTTATGTCCTCCTGCACGCCACTAATTTCAGTGAAAAGAAAACGCACATCAGACCACTCTCCAGTACCCCCAAATTGGTGGCTGCTGAATCACCAATGCGGTTTTCTTCGATCCGATTTGCAATAGAGCTAACGGTTCATTATCCGAATCAGTTTGGCTGCTAAGTATCTTGTCAACTTCTGGAACTCCTCAACATCGTTAGCGGACTCAGTACCTGAAGGTAAGGATTAAGCATCTATCTTATCTACATCATCCAGTAAGTCCCGGTAGGTCATTTCTCCTAATCGGAATGGTAATTAGTCAGCTCCAGACGATTTCTGACAGAAAATTTATTTATTCACAATATTGTTCACAATTTCTAACCGTATAAATTTTGCAATAAACGGCCTAGGCAGACTTGGTACCTCCTACTGCCTAGGGAGAAAGCGGAAAAAACCCGAGAAAGAATGAAAAAGGACAACGATAATAATAATATTAATAATAATAATAATAATAATAATAATAATAGTAATAGTAATAATAATAATAATAATAATAATAATAATAATAACCTTGGGAGTTTGTCAGTTCTCCTATGGGGGCAGCCCCTGGCGATGGGGATGCCAGCATGCTGGAGGGCAGGAGAGAAATAAAATATCTCCCGTGGACAATAAACTGACACCACCCCAGCAAGGGGTAGCAGCGTCGGTTACTATTTGGGGAGTGACGACCCCACGGACCCTGAGTTACCTGGCAGTAGGGTTAAAATGCCGCATCCCCTGCGTTAAAGGGGACACCCATGAAAATGAAGAATAGAGGTCGCCTCGGGAAACAGCGGCTACCGGAGGATCGTCCGGGCAGATCCAGAGCTGGTGATGGATGTGACAGCATGCAAGGCACCAGTGGTCGTCTGCGTAGTTGGCGGGCAATGAGCTCCCAAGAAGCTACCGTAAACAGAATCGAATCTGAAAAAGAGGAAACATTAGTGTTAGACCTCACAGGAGTCGACGAACAGGCTCCTCCAGTTCGGGATGTTGTGGAGCGTAATGCTCCACCCACCAGAGCTAATCCACCAAAACGTATGCGTTGGACTAATGAAATGAACCAGCAGATCATACGTTCATATTTTAAATCTACTAACCTGGAAAGAGATAAGACATTATACTGTCAAACGATGCACCGAGAGTTTATTGAAAAGTTTCCCCAATATGGACATGTAGCGAACGCGTCTCAGACCAACAACGAGCAGTAATTCTTAACAATTTACTGCCTGGAATAACCATAAAATCCATCAGAGAAGAAGTAAGGCAAGAATTAGCAGACCAGGGCGAACACTTGGAAGTATCAAATGCCGAAGCAGAACCTTTAATTGAACATAATATCCAAAATACAACTATGGTAAACGATGTCAAGAATCCAGTATAAAATACTGCAGGAAATAATATCAAAAAATACATCGCAGAATACAAAGGAATGGATCCGAGTTTTTGGCCGATGCTCCCAAAACTAAAATTTCACCCAGAAACCAACAACAAAATTCAAAGTATAAATAACACATTAAATCATATGTTGACAGATGATATGCAATTCCAAGAAATACATTTGCATATATATATTGTGCAGCAAGAGCGACATTACTAGAAAACCAAGGCTCTGAAATTGAAAAGAGATCTATCAACACAAATGTAAAACCTAGTTGGGAAATTAGACTACTGAGGAAGTTGAAAATGTTACGGAAGGATGCTGGACGAATACAACAGTTATACAATGGAAATTACAGCGCTAGAATATTAAAGAGATTACCTAGGCTACTTAAAGAACAGTTTAACAATAACCCTAGAAAATATCACAATCATATCATTCTCAACCATCTAGACACTGTTAAACAGCGAATAGCACTGTACTCAAGCAGACTTCGTCGATATAAGGAAAGTAATGAAAGGAAAAGCAAAACAATTTATTTACGACGAGTGAAAAGAGGTTTTATAGGGAATTAGAGAAAAATAACGCAAAAATAGTTAATGGTGTGCCAACACGTGAAGAAGTGGAAAAGTTTTGGGAAAGCATCTGGACAAACGAAGAGAATCATAAAGAGAATGCACCATGGATGAAGAGAGAAGAAGAAAGACATCGACAAACACCTGAAATGGAAATGCCTGAAATACGAGTAAAGTATGTATCAGAAGCAATTCAAAAGATAGCTAACTGGAAGGCTCCCGGGAGGGACAAAATCCAGAACTTCTGGTACAAAAGGTTTGAATCTTCACATAAACATATAGCTGGAGAATTGAACAATGCACTCAGAGATCCAGCAAAGCTGCCCCAATACTTAACTACTGGAATTACTTACCTGTTACCTAAAAGTAAAAGTATACACGACCCTTCACAGTATAGGCCCATCACCTGTTTGCCAACAATGTATAAGATTCTAACGTCGATTCTTTGCTCTAAAATATACCATCACCTAGAACAATACAACATATTAACAGATGAACAAAAAGGATCAAGGAAGGGGGTTTTGGGTTGCAAGGAACAATTAGTAGTAGATGAAGTGGTACTAGAACATATAAGAAATTCTAAAAGAAACGTAAGCATGGCTTACGTCGACTATAGAAGAGTTTTTGATTCGATACCCCATAGTTGGCTTATCCACATATTAAATATAAACAAAATACATCGAACCATAATCTACTTCCTTGAAACAATAATGGTGCACAGTTATTTCCATTAAAACAGAAGAAGATCATGTAGAGACAGGAAAAATACGCATAAAAAGAGGAATATACGAGGGAAACTCCTTGAGCGCTCTTTGGTTCTGCATGGCTCTAAACCCTCTGTCTAACACCCTTAAAAATACCAAATACGGTGTAAACATCAAAAGCAACCAAGAAAATACTAGTTTAAGTCATCTGTTCTACATGGACGACCTAAAGGTTTATACATCTAACAGAAGCCAACTAGATAGTGTCCTAAAGCTTGTACACAAGATGAGTGCAGACATTTCTATGAACTTCGGCCTAGATAAATGTAAGACTGTTACGATGCAGAAGGGATGTCTTATTGAAACACCAAACTTGGAAATAAACCAAGAAGTACAAATCACGGCCGTATTTGAAGAACCGTATAAGTATTTAGGTTTTGCCCAAAAATATAAAATCGAACTCAAGAAAGTGAAAGAGAAATTAAGCAAATAATTCGAGCTTAGACTTACGCGTATTCTGAAATTCAAACTAAATTCTAAGAATCTTATCAAAGCCATAAACACCTATGCTATTCCTGTGTTGATGTATTGGTTGGAGTAATTAAGTGGAATGACACTGAACTTCATAACCTAAACAGAATGGTGAGGACGCGGTTAATAAAATTCCGAATGCATCATCCTATATCTAGCAAGGTACGGGTTAACCTACCAAGAAACAGCGGAGGAAGAGGTATTATTGATATTCGAAATATGTGCTATCAACAAATACAAGAAATGCGTGATTACTTCTATAAAAAACACGATAACCTACTATATAGAACGATAATTCACGCCGATATCAAGTACACACCACTCAATCTACATAATAGGCAACAATCTTACCTAGAAAATATCATTGGCGTGCAGCAGCAATTGGACAAGTGGGCACGAAAAGAACTCCATGACAGGTTTTATAATATCCTCCAGAATAATTGCGTAGATAAGGAAGCATCTCTGACGTGGTTAACTGAAGGACGTCTCCATCCAGAGACGGAAGGTTTTCTTATCGCCATCCAAGATCAGGTGATAAATATCAGATACCACCGAAAATATGTCCTCAAGGAACCTATTCAATCATTAAAATGCCGAAAATGCTCCAAGAAAGACGAAACCATAGATGACATAACCTCAGCTTGTGAACGCCTGGCTAAAACTAAATATATCGACAGACATAATCAGGTTGCAAACATAGTCCACCTAGAATTGTTAAAACGGTGTCATATTAATTGGAATGAAAAATCGCCCCATTATTATAACCATAAAGCCAATCCCGTAGAGGAAAATTGTCGTTACAAACTTTATTGGGACAAGGCGATACTAACCCATAGGATAGTTGAACACAATCGGCCTGACATAGTTTTAGTTGACAAAGAAAATAAAGAAGCTTACCCAATTGATGTATCTATTCCAAACACCGACAACCTCAGTAGCAAACACGAAGAGAAGATAGGAAAATACGAAGATCTGGCTAGAGAAATTGAGAGCATTTGGGAACTGGAGAAGACGATGGTAGTTTCTCTCCTAATATCATCCATCGGAGTCGTCCCTAAAAAGTTGAAAGAAGGATTAAGAACGTTAGAGATACATGAAACTTCTTACCGTGCAATTCAAACAGCTGTAGCACTTCAAACATGCAGCATTGTCCGAAACTTTCTAGGAAGTAGCACAAGAGAAGGTTAATCTTGGTATAAAAACCCGATTGCCTACTTACTTACTTACCCGACAAACGGAGAGAAAACAAAATAATGATAATGATAATAATAATAATAATAACAATAATAATAATAATAATTGTTAAGATTTTGCTATAATAATTTGTTCCAATATGTTATCATTTTAGTAAAATCTGTTCTTTTTACTGTATACGTGTTTTTATTAGGGATATTTTGCTAATAAGTAACAAGTTTCTCAAAGTTATTTTGACATAAAGCGTCAATTTTTAAGTTTCCTTGGTGTCTACTTCAAGGATTTAAATATACCTTTACTTTCTAGAGAGTAACAGCCACACTTTAGTCGTCGAAAATAATGCCATAAATTGCTATTTTAATCCACGAAATGCAAAAATTTCTTTTTTGTATGATTGGTCCTGATTTGACAGTTTGAACTTCACTGTTTGAGGGCACAAATGTCACTTTTTGTCCACCTAAGTTTCTTGCTCTTTTATCTACTCTCATATAGTAAAACAATTTTTACAATATTAATAATCATTTGTTTAGTCGTCTATTACAACACTAGTACTGTAATCAGATTTATTACAGCACTAGCGTTATAATGGTTTCTCATAAATCAAGGCAACCTACAAAATTTAATATTTCTTCGTTGATGGGAAAAGCACCAGCATCTTGTCTCTTAATTTTGATATTTTTTAAATATTTCAGCACTCTTTGTGTCTACAGTTGTTATTTCCTGAACGTAGATAAATGACCGAACAACAGTCTTTTTGCAATTTTATACTACGACCCTCGGTGTAATATCAAACTTGGCTAATGCGTGGTTTGACAACTTTAACATCTCGTGTCATGATATGAACCTTTACAATACTTATATTTACTGTCCTTACTAGTCTAGAATAATAATTATTATTCATATTAATACTTGTTACTTCCCTTTGGCATAATAATATTCAAATGTTTAATGCAAATGGCCTAACGTAATGGGCCGTCAGAAAGGAGCTAATATGATGTTACTTATTTAAATAATAACTGTATTTCTCATTATGCTTTTGGTGCATATCAAATGCATAATATGGCAAAGCTAGAACGTGCATCCGTGATTGCATGGCGCCATGCATGGTTGAAGAGCGGCCATGACCTTTTCTTTACATTTTGATTATTTTAACATGTTGGAGGGCAATACGCTTTTATTTTCTAACTTGGATATTAAGCACTGGTGTTTTAAGTATTAGGTTTGTCTAGAGTTATAATAGATATCAAACTCGGAGCTTTTTTGTTCTTCTTTCAGCGATCGGCACTATTGTTCTAAATAGATATTTCACTAGAGCTATTAATCAGTGTTGTTCACACAAGCAAACTTAAGTATTTGCAAGGCAGATATATAATTAAAAATCTTAAGTTGTTTATACAAGCACATAATTAAAAAAGTAGATATCCATTTAGATAGTTTTCACTGATTCGCCAGGCCAGAAATCGTACCATGTCATCGAACCTCATGTGACTCATATCAGTGAGTTTTCCGCATCTCCCTATTTTTGTTGTTAAGAACATATAAACCATTTCACTGTAACGCTAATTCCATTTTACTCACTAGCTTTTACATGCAAAAATATTCTCAAAAATTTCTTAAGACAAAACCAAATATCTCATTTTATTAATGAGTTTGATTAATACAGATAATAGAAGAGCGGTTTAGCGAGAGTTTATGCAACCATTTTTAGAGGGGTTAGTTTGGGTTAGTTTTTTGCCGTCAAAGTTAAAAAATAAATTAATATAGACTGAGCAATGACAATGCACCTATTGACATGAACTATTCTGTTCCATTAAGCTAATTACATGGGAATGTCAAAATTGATAATCTAGCAGACACTTTCGATTTTACTAATCGTAGCAGCAGCTAATCCAGAATCAGCGAACACTATGAAAGAATTGGAATTTTACGTATATTTGAAAATTATTTAAGGCCCTATTGAGAATGATTAAATATTTTCATTTAGAACTTATGGCATTCAAGCCCATTTGTGTATGATCTAAACTTCATTTGAAATACAAATTCCTTTCAAAACAATTAACACTCTAAGTTAGGGGATATTTGGGGTCAAGGACTATAATTGTTTATACTGATTGATTAGAGGTGACCACGAGTTATATTCTGTTCATGTCTTTCATTAACATTATAGATGGATTAAACGATCAATGAACCTCATAAACATTATAATTTTCGGGTTCAACTGCCTCATGTATTATCATTTTTCAAAGGTTGTGTTCAGAGAAATTGCACATAAAAATTGACAATAATTATTATTGCCTGATAATAAGCACACCATTACAAGAAACAAATGACAATGGAGAGAACAAAAAATGAAGTCGTCAAATAATGTAATTGGAAAGCATTGTATTAATATATATTCTACATGTTGCTAGTAAAATCTCATGTTTATAATTTCATTATTTTAATGTAAGTAATTTCTGTTCATCACTCCATCAGGATATTAGGTCGCTAAAATTACAATGCACTGCGTAATATTAATGTACGTTAACCGTATGGTGCAATAAATTTAATTGTTTCCTATTTTTATAGTAGCAAGGTCGATATGTTTTAGAGAGCATTTAGTTACTAGCATATAGCAAACAAAGCATTTTTGTATTTAGTATGTCCTAGGATATTCATTAAGTAATATATAACTCATCTAATTTCCAATGATAATCTCAATCTTCAGCTACTATGCTCCTAGAATGGCAATTTCCATCCTGCTGAGTAATGCAAAAAAATCATAAATAAATATTTATAACTTTTAAGTGATAATATTATTTTTATGTCAAAAGTAGCGCAAATTTATAGTATGAAACAGATCTTGTTTATATTTTTTAAGTTGCGGCGGATAATAAAAGGCCACTATTTTAACACTGATTTGCAATAGCCATAGACGACTAGATAACCCAAACCAAAAATATTTAAGTATCTTTCAATTAATTTATTTTTGTTCTTAAAATCCTGTTTTAACTTCATTAATATGATAATGCAGTTTAAAAATAAACTGTTTTCCTATCATGTTGTTAGTAAAAAATCAAAAACATTTATCGGAATATATATGGCCAAAACCAATACGGTAGAGAACATAAAGTGAACGAAACGCATCGAGGGAAAAAATTAAATTTACGTATGAAAAGGACTAATATGAATAGAGCAGATGTTGGCTCCCATACAAACCCTCCGACCCATTCAATGCGATAAGCTGCCCTTTTATTTTTCGGGGATCTAAATCGAGATGTTGCCTTTATCGTGTGTTTCTTTTTGTTGGTGTATTCCAAATATGAAATTCTTCCAGGTTTATCATAATCTGATTATATTAACAAATAGTATCAGTAGTTATATCATAAGTGTTGAATATGTTTTTAAAAATACTTTGACACTTCCGCATACAACTTTGTAAAGACATCCTTCTTTTAAAATACTAGGAAAATAAAATTTTAGGAGTATTCCTCATTAAGAAGTGTGGCGATATTTTTAAATTAAATGTTGCCGAAATGTATATAAAGTTCAAAGCAAAAATAAATGTTAACTAAACACATATTCCTACAACACATTTTTATTTCCAAATAATAATAAGAAAGCGATTTTGATTCTGTTATCGATTTCTGTTTCAAGACCATCAGGTGTTGCCTAACTTCTCGATGGCCTGCTATTTCAACTTTCTTTATAGGTAAGGAAAAATATTTTATACTCTTCGGTTCTAATATATGGCAGTGCTGATAGAGTGGAATTTTTATCCATCAAAAATCCGTTCCTGTTCATATATTATTCCGGAACTTTTTGAACTGCGGGGGAAGCATTACGTAAGAAAAGCAGGCATTTGATATTCATCTGTGATTGTATCTCCTTCTCTGTCAACTCTTTTATATTCATAATCACAAGTCAACTCTGTTGACTTTTATGATCACCGTCGCCTAGTTTTTCATTGTCACCACTTTTCCCATTCTAGTTTAGTTTTTTCCCCTTTTTCGCTGTGAAATAATTTATGCGCTAATGTATATGGCATAGTCTGACAATATAATATGTGCTACATAATAGTCTGGATTTTGAAGTCTATAATGAGTTATTATTTTCCTCTCACCTCGAAATTTTCCACCCAGTTTTTGCTACTTTCGGAAGGGATCCTCTTTCATGACCTTTTTAACTTCAGCAGATTTTTCATCTCTTCTTTTATAGAACATCTTCTCTTTTTGTTCTGAAAGTACAATGGATATCGTTTCGGTTTCTGGTTATCACTTGTGCTGCTTTGGTGGAAGCAGTTCTATATGGCCACGATATTGGGAGTAATGGTTACACAGAATTGTAACTTGAATATTTACAAATCGAATGTCATTCAAACTTATGACAAGAATGGCAACTGCTTTGTCACTGCAGACCCGTTAGTCTGTTGCGAGGAGTTTACGCAAGTAATCTACGCAGGAATGGAAGCAGACATCCCAAATTCCATCGAGTTACCGTCAAGAGGAAAGTCCTGGTTCGACAGAAAATGCGAAAGAGCTGTAGGTAGAAAACAACAAGCCTACAGATACTAGCAGCAGAGCCAGATCGTTAATGGTTGCTGTTATTTCACCGAAGCGAAAAACCAATGTAAACGTGTGATTGATGAAACAAAAGACAAACACACTCAGGAATAAACGTTTGCAATGCCCCAGTGTTTCCAAGAACTTTTGGTCGGTAGCAGAGACAATAGGCAATATTTTTACAAAAACGTCCCCCCCCCACCTTTGACAGACGCACGCGGCATGACGGCGACTACAGCTAAGGAAAAAGCAAACATGCTCGCGAGAACGTTTTCATCGCACTCTATCTTGAACGTCCCCCAAGACAAGGCTCTTACCACCATATCCCACGTCAACACTACCGTGGCAGAAGTAAGGTTTTATTACCACCACATTCGTAAACTCCTCAAGCAAAAGGTATCAGGAACGGACGAAATCTTGCCATCGTCTTGAAGAAATGCGCCAACGAACTAACACCCATTTTGCCTAGACTTTTCCTTTCTATTACCGAAAAGAGATTTACCCATCTTCTTGGAAAGTCGCTCGAGTGCAAACTGTTTCAAAAAAGGCAGGAAAACCAGGTCCTCAAACTCTCCTTGCTTGCTTCCAATAATCTCCAAACTAAAGGATCTTGTAGTCGATCAGCAACTACTCAAGCACCTCGAGACCAGCAGATTAATTAGCGATAACCAATACGGCTTTCACAAAGGCAGATAGAGAGTAGATATATTGGCCTATGCCACTCATATATGGAGAGAAGCAATTGAGAACTATGGAGAATCTTGAGCGATTGCGTTGGATATCTCGAAAGCATTCGACAGAGTGTGGCATGATGTATTGCTCAACGAACTGCCGTCTTCGGACTGTCAGCGTCTCTATGCAGCCGGCTTTCCAGTTTCCAACAGAACCGATCTCTGCATGTTGCGGTTGATGGACACATCTCAGACACATTCACCATTAATGCGGGCGCGCCTCAGGACGCAATATTTTCACCTACTTTCTTCTTCATCTATATTGATGAGCTGCTGACCGAGACCAATAATCCTGTTTACAGCTTTGCAGATGCCAGTAACCTTGTCTCCCTATTTAGATCAAACTAACCTTTAGCAGCGACTGAGCACTTATCATTACAGATAGGAGCAGACAGAAATAATTAATCAAGATCTGAAGAAAGTTCGAACTTGTGGCAATAGAAATTTGGTCCAGTTTAATGCAGCAGAAACGCAAGCAGCAACATTTACCAAGGATCGACCATCCCTTCATCCTCGTCAATTGGACTACTGAGTGTCTCGATTAATACCATTATGTCCTGGCATGACCACGTTGCTAACATCGCAAAATTAGCCTCGCAGAAGCTTGGTGCGCAAATTCGCAACAAAAAATGTATACATCGCAGCAACTGCTCTTGCTTTACGAAGCGCAAATAAGACCGTGCTTAGAATATTGCTCACATATCTGGGGGGCCGCACCTAAGCACATCCTAAAGCCGCTGGATTCCATTTAGAAGTGAGCTGTGCGTCTCGCCGGCGTCGGCGATCCAGAGTTGACCCGGGATCTAGATAGGCTGAAACACCGCAGATATGTGACCGAGATCTCTGTTTTTCAAACATTTTCACGGCAGATGTTCCCAGGATCGCGAACTGCATCACCTTGGAACTTACTCTCAGAACATCTGTTGCCCCCTAATTATAACCTACAGCTATTCAAGAATCGTGTCAATCAACATCTTCGCACACACACCGCTCGTCGAGCGCCATAAGTAGTGTGTGCGCTAGTGCCATAAAAAAAGAGAATGCGTTTAAAGTTTTTAGAGGATCTTCCAAAAATGAATAATTTGGGCAAGTCTTTCAACATGAAGAATGCCGATGAAAATGTAATGTCAACGCTAGTACCAGAAAAATAAAAAGCACTAAAAGATAAATGTCAGAAGTTTGAAAGTAGGTCCAAATCAAAGCTAAGATGCCATAAAAATGTATACATTTCTTAATAGGCCCCTCTAAATATAATTTTCCTCTGGGCATATTCCAGAATTTCCTTAAATTCCTTCCGCCTTGTAGCTTTATACCATCTTATGAGGACTTCATATAATCGGACGATCCACCCACCAAAAGCTGCTATTTATGACTTCTCGATCCTTCTTTATTTACCTTTAGCGTTGTAAGGGTAGACAGTTTATCTTTTGTTTTTTAAGTAATCTCGTTAATATATTCTCCAATGTACTATTTAGAAATCTAACGAGCACTTGGCCTACCCAATCGGGTTTGGCCGGTATACCTAATTTAGGTGTAAAAGGTCTATTAGATTAACATCAAAGAAAATAATTTTACACCATGTTAATTTTTATAAATATACCAACTGCTTCCAAATAACTTTTTGCAGAACAGTACACGACCGGATACTCAGTTCGGCCTGATCCTACCAAATACTATCCCTTACATCCTAAGTACCATTGGCATCAATCTTGACTTTTAAATGTCGCATGGCTGTTCTTGGTACAATGATGAATGATATGTTGCAATGTGAAACGTGGGTATATACCCTTCCTGGAACCCTTCATCTTGACCGCTTCGATTTTGTCGGGGTAACCATAAAAAAAAGTTTGACATCGACATACCAGTGCGACACAGAGATTAATTTGCTCTAAAATCCAGGTCTCCCTCATGTTCAGCATTCACCATGATGGTCAGGTAATCTGTAAAATGTACTGACCTAATTCATCCCATCAGTTTTAGCCGTAAAACCCTATCATATAGAACAATCCGGAGAGAAGGACCCAATAAAGATCTCTACGGGATATTGGCTGATATCTGCACCTCTGCCCTATCGATCTTTATCTTTCTGTTTTGACAATACATTCATATTACACCATTTCTGCTTAGCTTCTTAATTATCAGGTTCCACCTGGGTGTGTTGAAGGCATTTTTGGCATTTTTAAGGTCAGACGTTCACAGAGCATATAATTTATACTTAATATCTCCCTTTGTCGTCATTACTCATTCGATGGCTAGATTAGTCAATTATTCTAGTTGTATTAGTGAAGCGCAAAGGCCTTCACCTAGGTCCACTTACAATCTTGTCCTTATGACGCTTTCATATAATTTCCTTAAGGTGTTGAGAAAATAGATTGATATATGGACACGCGTTCTGACCCTCTGACATTAGTGCGATTTCCCCCTCTTTGGGAATTTTCCACTTGACTGGAAAGTCTTGATTTTAGAAGGTGAAGAATCTACTTTTAAGTCGTTTTGACTACCTCTCGCATTATTTTTGGTGCCTTTCCGGTTTCATGCCTTTGATAGCCACTACCACTTCTTCTTTTATGAAGGGTCTCCTTTATTGGATATTTGTATTACCTGTACTAAGCCATTTTTCTACGGGAACAGATCTGCTGCAATTTTCAGTTACAGTTTTGTACCTATCACATTATACTTGAACGTTGTGCCAATTTACACCCTGGAATCTGGGCCGAAGCGGTTCTATTTGTTAAACAGTCAAATGGCGTAAAAGGCACTTGTTTGTATAAACAAAAGATAGATCCGCCACAACAATATAGAATATAACTACCGTAAAAGCCATGATAGTATAGACGACATTGCTTCCAGGAATTGACTTTCAATTCAGCAGAAAGTGGAATCTGTCAAGAATGTAGATTTTCTTGTATCTCTATACACTACATAAAATGTGTAATATTATTTTTAAAATCTGCATTGTGGAAATAGTATATTATTTTCGTAAATCATTGGATGTAATTTTAGTAGACCAAAAATTATGAAATCAATATTTTGGGAGACTTGATGAATTAAAATTTAAATTAATTAATAATTGGCATGTGCTTTATATTATAGAATTCCGTACGTCTCATATTTATTTTAATTATGTATTTATAGGCAGTTTTAACAACCAGGAATCTTAATTGTAAAATTGACAGCATACCTATCCAAACTGATGTATATTTTTTCAAGGCGCACATGTGTTTAGGTAATAACTTTATTAAGATGTCTTGGTAATGTCATAAGATGCACCAGATACAGTGCATGCAATTAATTCTTCTGCTTATACGATTTTTATATGATAAATTTGACAAGATCTCTGGATAATTTCAAGCCAACACGTTTTTTATTCCATTATAGTACATCCGCATTGCTAGAGTATTCTTCGATACATTTTTACCATTATTACCATCTATGTTTATTTGCGAAGAGCAAAAGCCCTTGCTAAATTTAGAACTATATGAGATATCTGAATGAATAGGAAGCGATTATACAGGGTGTTCCACTGAAAAGTGACACATTTTGAATGCTTATATCTCGAAATCTAAAAAAGATCTTAAAAGAGAATCTTAAAAACTACATAAAAGGATCAAAATTCTATTTCTACCAATTGACATATAGTTGTAGCTCAGTTAGGAGAAAGGATCTGTCTTTATAAGTTGCTTAAAAAAATATAGTGTCCGTTTCTCCAAATAATTTATTTCTTTTGATCAAATAGGTATCAGGTGTGCATTGAAAAACAAAACGAAAACGTCTGGCATCAGCCATTAATTTAATTGTCAAATTTGTAAATTTGATTTTGAAGTGTGCATTAAGCCCTCCTTTAAAAATGATTAATTTCACTGGAAAAGCGTATACGGTACTAATGTAAACTAAAACTAAATCAATTACGATTACGAGACGTACATTTCGGACTATGTATCAGAAAAATCCGCCATCAAGGAACGCAACCTGGAAATGGCGGCAGAGGTTTAGAACAACTGGGTCTTTGGCGAGAAACCAACGACGACATACCTACAGAGCACCATATTACTGGATGAAATACTGGCTGCAAGAGCAATTTTAAACAATAATTACCAAATTTCGGTAAGAAAAATGGCCAACGCATTGGATATGTCCAAAACAAAAGTTCAGCGACTATTAAAAATAATAAAATTTATACCATAAAGAATTCAAACGTTCCAAAAAATTGAACCTCATGCTTATGAGAAAAGGTATTACATGTGTGAGACAATTTTAGATTTAGTACAAAATTACCCAAATACAGAAATAATTATGTCGGCAACTTTTCATTTGAATGGAAGAGTAAATTAGCACAATTGCCGTATTTGGGGGGGAAAGTAATCATCGAGAGTTCTAAGAATTCGAAAGGGACTCTCCAAAAGTGAATGTGTGGTGCGTAATATCTCCTACTAAAATTTACGGTTCATTTTTCTTTATGGAAAATACGGTTTTTGGTGCGAAATATATAGACATGATTTTCTTCTTCCCGCAACTTCAGCAGGAAGGTATCATAGACCAAATTTACTCTCAGCAAGACGGCGCACCTCCAAATTATTCTGTTGTTGCTAGAAATTTTCTAGATAGAGTGATAACAAACAGATGGATAGACCTGGGAGGTCCAATTATATGGGCTCCATACTCTCCGGATTTGACGACTCCAGACTTTTTTCTATGTTGGTCCATAAAGGAGAGGTGCTACAACCCATTAACGGAAAATTTGGAAGATCTTAAACCAAACATAAGAAATGTAATACAAGAGATTCCTCAGGAAATGATGCTAAGTTCCTACACCAATTTTTTGTTTAGAGTTAATGACAGGCATATTCAGCAGCTGCTTTATTAGATTTATTAGATTAGATATATTTCTCCTGTGTTAATAAAAAAGTTTATTAGAAAATTAAAAAGTTTAAACCCAATTTTAGCATTACAAATTTTTTCACCATGCATTAGCATGGACTATCCCAAAAATATGTTTGGCAAACTAGAAGGTTTATGCAAACGAGATGCAAGACATGCTTAGCTCATTTAAAGTATGGTAGAATAGAAATGTCAAGTGTTGTTGAACGAGCTTTTGAGAACAGCTACAGAATAACAATTAAACATTTAAAGTCAATTCATAGTATATTTGACAGGAGATTGTTTGACGCATACGAAAGTATGGAAATTGTTAAATATAAGAATAGTTTAAATAGAGATGGAGGACCTATCCAATATAGTCAATTATATTGGTTAATCGGGCTTGACTAAAATAGTTCCCAGGGTTGATTCCTTTTGATTACTGTCTATTAAGCAAATAGTTAACATAAATAGAGTTAGGCAGATTATAAGTTTAGTTTTGTTAATGCTAACATGGTTACTAATGGATGACATTTATTGATATAATTTTGCTGTTCGATTATTTATTTTGCTTCCCAAATATTGAATATTTTACAGATCGGTTAAATAACAGCCGCTCAGGATTATAAACAACCGGCTACGTGCTTCTTCTTACCTCACTCTGAAACATAATGACTTGACACTGGATTTGTATGTAGGAATTTTGAGCTGCATTTCAAAGTTAGATATTTTGAAAACTTCAGGCATGTAAAGAGTTTCCGATATTGGTTTGCACAAGGTGTGCAAAATATTATGAGCTGCACATCGACCAATTATCATGGCAAACAAGTTAGACAAGATATGAATACCTAGTTTTTAAAATAGTGGTTTGCAATGAAAACACCAAATGCAACATTGAAGCCTTGCCTATGATCGGGCTGCGATATTGCGGCAATCACAAAGTGCAGGCACTATTTTTCCTGATCAGAAAGAAGCTTAATAGAAAGTTGGTGCCATGTAATTGTATATGTTACGGTTAAACTTCGAATTTGGTTAATCTCAACATTAACTGGATTATCTCGAGTTTAGCAGAAATATAATGTTAATGTCGTAAGAATTTCAGATATATTGACATTACCTGGTTAATGTCGAGTTTAGCTATTCTCACTTGTTAATATTGAATCGAGTATTAGAAAATTATGCAACGTTGCCAATTTATTCAAACATGACAAACTTATAAACCCTCCTTACAATTGGGCGGGGCTTGCAGCGTTTGTTTACTATTTTAGAATAATTAATACTTCACTTCACGCATGGCTCTCCGCTCGCTTTGCTCGCCCCGGGGGCATTTTCGGAATTCGCCGACACATTAGCCGCTCGGAACAGTTCGGGTGATGCGAATTGAAGACTCGTAAAGTCCCGACGTATTAGAGTAATTTGTCGGCGATTTACGTATGAAGGTACTGCATGGCTGGAACCCTGCATGACAATAATAATTGTAATCGTTGCTCTTCGCGAATAACATTGATGTAACTGAGCTGTGAGAAACATTGATTTCAAGTGAATATAAATATTAAGTTTATTAAAGCTGAATAATCATTAAATAAATCCAAAGACATTGCGAAATGTGTGTTACAAAGAAACATCCTCTAATACGATTAGTTTGCAAATAAGTGATCAAGACGAGTTTAAGGTATGTAGATTTTTATTATTTGTAGGTTATGTTTATGTCATTCATATACCTCGGTATTTAAGGAAGTGTCTGCTCGATCGTCGGAAGGTCGAATATTTTCAGTAATTCGAGTATAAGAAGGTCATTACTGTGAGTAGGTCTGGAAAATGTTTTTTTTCATAATTTTTAAGCTTTTTATGTATAGCGAAGCGATAAAATTTGGAAGGTAGCTAGATGTCATGGGGGAAGTATAAATATATTTTTGGTAGGTTTGGAGAGTAATAACGTCTGTTTTTTTTTAATACCTCACATTGTGTAAAAAATCGTGGTTAAAGGTCGGCAAGTCATCTAAATCACTCGTAAATTAAAATGGTTTTAATTGACGTATTATATTTTATACGATGGCCATAGCTTTTATTGTTTCCAAATTATAATGCGTCAAAGTTAAATTTAGGTGAAACTTCGACGAAATATTAAAATAAAAATTTCATTCATCTGTCAAATTTATGACGTTAACAATGAAAATATCTGTTTCCTATTGTTGATTTTAGCCAATCAGATTCGAGTTAAACGATAATTTGCGCTTGTGCAAATTATCGATAATTTGCACTAGTGCAGATTTATCGGTGTTTTAAATAAAACTTAAAAGGGGCATTTTGAAAAATTTATGAACGATGCATTAGGCATAATATATTATAGACAGGGTCAATAAAAAAATATAAATGATTTATGAAATTTTCCTACGAATATCACTCGTGCATAGAAAATTCGAGATAATTTTGAACTAATACGCATTCATGCAATTTAGAGTAGGCCGAAGCACTCGTGTACTACGTGCACTCGTGCATTTGCCTGCTCTAAATTGCATTCATGTATATTTGCCTATAATCACCGATAATTTTCAATGCACTTCTTATATTATATACGAAAATTATCAGAATATTGTGCGTCTCGGAATGTTCGTTTATATAATCTTTTTCGTAGAGCTCGATGAACTCGACTGGAAAGCTATTAATACTATGCTATTATGGTTTTAAGATATGAGAACTTGAACATTTAAAAAAATATATTTTTTGTTAAAATGTACCATTTTCAATTTAGTAATCGTGATTTTTAGAAAGTACTTGAACTAAACGAACTTTAGTTTGTTGTAGAAATGGTTGACTGAATTGGAAACTGTTAGGAAAGAAACTTGGAGAGTTTCGAAAACCTTTAAGCTTGGTACTAAAAAGCCACGTATAATATTCAAAAGATTATATCACTGCGACTTTAACGTAAAACAAAAAAAGAAAAATGGAAGTTGTAGAAAAAGGACTTCTAGAAATATAGACTGCCCAGCAAAATTATCGGTAACTATAAAAAGACATATTTCAGACACAAAGTCGAAAAATAATGATGTTCATATGCCAAAATGGCCGTGTATTGTTGAGTTTCGGGATGAGCATAATCATAACTTAAATTCTGCTGCTGCGCTTAGAGAACGACCACTTGCTGCGGATGTAGAGAATCGTATTATCGAACTGTTTGAGAAAGGTCACTCAGTTGCTTCTGCGTGTCATTCTTACATTTTATCAATGATGGAGGAACAAGGCGGATAGACACTTTACTCCAACTAAGACCGATATAGAATCCTTATGAAAAATCCATTTCAAAACAAATTACGGCGAAAGAACTGGAGAAAGCATGTTATTTCACTTAGATAATATGCTTAGGTCATTATCAGAGAGAAACGGTACACTCTTCAAAATTATTCGAATGCAAGATCATTATGCCGTTGCACTCTGCACACCAATCATGCAGAAAGTTGCAACGCTTTACCCGTCGTCAGAGATTATGTTCGTTGATTCCACGGGCAACTGTGATACACAAAATCACAAAGTGTACTACTTTATAACACAGTCCGCTATTGGAGGATTACCTTTGGGCTGCATCCTGAGTAGCAGCCAAGGATAAAATGTATTCTTAGAAGCCGTGCGTGCCCTTTATGCCATTTTCCCCATTAAAATTAAACCAAAAGTTATTCTTACGGATGACGATTTAGCCGAAAAAAACGCCTTAAAAAAGATATGGCCTGATTCATGTTTCTTGTTGTGTACTTTCCACGTTCTGAAAGCCTGTTGGAAGTGGCTTAAAACAGGAAATAATAAAATTTCCTTAAATGATGTGCAAATATGTTACAAATGCTTTCGGAATATTCTTGTATCCAAATCTATGAAGATCTAGAAAAGTCATGTTTGCAGTTTATTGAAAATTGCAAGTATGATAATTTCACAAATTATGTAAGTAAAATGATGGAGAGAGCTGACACTTGGTGCCTTTTATATCGACAACAAGGAAGAGGAAGTGGAAGAGGAAGTGACACAAATAATTACATAGAATGATATTTAGATTGCTTAAAGATATACCTTTGGAAAGGACCAAAGCGTTCAATTTACCTCAACTATGTGATTTTATTACTACTAACTTTGAATCTTATTATAAGCAACGAATTTTAGATATTCTACTAAAGCGAGCATCTAAGACGGTTATTAGTCGTTATTTGCCTGATGAAAAGGACGTGGCTGCTGAAGATATAATACAAATTAATGACTTTGAATATGAAGTAAAGAAGCAGAGCGATAAAAGTGTCACCTACTTCGTTGATTTATTAATTTTCAAGTGTACGTGTCCACAGGGATTTACTGGTAAACACTGTAAGCACCAGGCAGCGGTCGTTAAAAAATTTAATATACATTCAGTTTTTAACACGTTAACTTTGGAAGTTAAATGTCATCTTTACCAGATTACAACCGGAAACCAAGCAGGCAAGCAGCTATTTTCACCAATTGAAGACATTTCAATGGAGCAGAAAACTAATGAAGATGTTAATACAGGCCCAGCTTCTTCACAAAATGTAAAGTTTGTTATGAATGTTGATGCTGATAAAAATAATATTGATGGCATTATCACGTACGAACATAATGATATTGCCGAAATAAAAGAAAAATGGAAAACGGCATTCACAAAAAATCATGGGACATTTGGAAAGAAGCCCATCAATATTTTATCCTGCTATTAAAGCATATTTAAACAATTGTGATAAATATGCTAACTCAGAGCGGACTTTGTTATCTGGTTTTTATACAGCCTTCAAATACAAAGGTATAGTGTGTAAGAAGAAACGACCGCAAGCTACACGAAGAAGAGGTAAGCATATCTCTGTACAGCCTACATCAATTAGTCGTAGAAAGACAGCAATGGGAAGAAAGGAAGCAATATGTAGTGGAAGAAAACCACATCAATTTAAAAGAGCAGCTTGGAAAGCACCCCACTCTTTAGTGAAGTGTGTTGAAAATAATGTGGGTTTAGGGGGTAATAAATCCAAAAAATGAAGGTACCGTTGCTGCAATACTTAATATTTTGTACTTTTCTAGATTTATTTAATGCTGATTTTCAATTGTTTATAACTTAAAAATGGTTGAATTTAGGTATAGGACATTACACATGAAATGTGCTTAAAATTTTGCGTAGGATCCAAAAATATAATAATATACAGGGTGTTCTACATAAATGCGATGTTGCCTACGGCTTAGAGTAGCAGCGGCCACACCGCATGGTCCAAAATATGTTTAAACTATAGATCATGGTCGTTTATCTCGGTTACCAAATTTTTAAAATGAAATGTTGCTTAGTTCTCCATAAACTTTTAATAGGCCGTCCACCGTGGCATACCCTGTATGTATTTCTAAATAAAAAAGTTGGTATGCTGCATGCTGCGATAATTTGAAAAGTATTGAGTAGCTGTAACGACAGAAGTATAATTTACCATAAAATGACTAATGCCTTTATTTACGGCAATTTTTCCGTACTCGCTGTACGCTTATAAATAAATAATAAATGTTTCATATTACGAGTAGATTTGTACTTTGTATATTCTCATAGACATTCCAGATATTAGACAATACTAACATTTTTCGGATATTCTGGATATAGCACGTTTGAGTCAATATTTATTAAAAATTAAAACAATACTTAAGAATACTTTGGCATTATGTTTCGCGTTTCGATATTTTGTAAATCTCAGACGCATTAGTTCAATACGTCGGTACTTTAAGGTGCGTCCAGACTTGTGACAAAACCCCGCGACGTGACAGCGTCGAGGCGAACTTCGATGCGTGTCATCGTCGCCTGTCATCCCCGCGTGTCATCGTCGCGTATCATAGTCCCGTTCATAGCGTTCCGCTCATTTAAATAAAAAACAGTCGGTCATCATGGACGTTGCAGCAGCAGCGTACATAGTTATAGATCATTTATTGCGTAATTCTATAAATGTTAACGTTGTCTCCTGTCCACATTCCATCTTGATATTAAAAAAGCAAATACTAATTCGAAACAAAAATAGCCGCTACACTGGTTAAAATTCAAGTAAATATGCAAAACGTTCCGATGATACGCGGTCCCGTCCAGACTTGGCGAACCAAGCGGCGTAGCATCTCTTTGATGCGACGCCAAAAGACCGACGCGACAGGACCTGGAACGCAGTGATGACACGCGGTAAACGCGTCGATGTCACGCGTTGCGGTTACGGAGTACCGTCCAGACTATACGCGACGAGGTTCGCGACCGTGTCACGATACGTGGTCTTGTCACAGATCTGGACGCACCTTTAAGGTGCGTCCAGACTTGTGACAAAACCCCGTGACGTGACAGCGTCGCGAACATTTTCACGACGAGGCGAACTTCGATGCGTGTCATCGTCGCCTGTCATCCCCGCGTGTCATCGTCGCGTATCATAGTCCCGTTCACAGCGTTCCGCTCATTTAAATAAAAAAACAGTCGGTCATCATGGACGT
>MU190054.1:36125-46299 GCA_016904865.1 Pissodes strobi
GCAAATACTAATTCGAAACAAAAATAGCCGCTACACTGGTTAAAATTAAAGTAAATATGCAAAACGTTCTGATGATACGCGGTCCCGTCCAGACTTGTCGAACCAAGCGGCGTAGCATCCCTTTGATGCGACGCCAAAAGACCGACAGGACATGGAACGCAGTGATGACACGCGGTAAACGCGGCGATGTCACGCGTTGCGGTTACGGAGTACCGTCCAGACTATACGCGACGAGGTTCGCGACGGTGTCACGATACGTGGTCTTGTCACAGGTCTGGACGCACCTTTAGGAGTGCGATTCGCGCACCCGAACTGTTCAATATTTCGTAAATCGCCGACGAATTAGTCCAATACGTCGGGACTTTACGAGTCTGCAATTCGCATCACCCGAACTGGCTAATGTGTCGGCGAATTCCGAAAATGCGCCCCGGGGGCGCAACCAAAGAAGAGTTTTCTTTGGTTGCGCCCCCGGGGCGAGCAAAGCTAACCCAAAGTAACCCAAGGAATGCCCAAAATCAAGAAAAAAAAACAACGTAACACCTGCATTTTCGACTGACGTGTACGCATCCGTCAGGAGAGTTTGTGACGTCTAATATCTAGAGACAATAGTTCATATCAATTGTATCATTTTCAACTGGCACAATAACGCCTAATACATTTCTTGTATCAGCTGACTAAGCTGACTAAGAAACTCACACTGTGTGGACTTTAGCAAAACACTTGTGTCAATGCCGACATTAGTCGGTTGATGGTCAACTCGGGCTGAAGGTAATTTTGATATTCAGACATTAACCAACTAGATATATTATTGTCGATATTAAATGGGTAATATTAAGATTAACCTGATTTTTAGAACAATTTACGCTTGCGACATTTTTAGACAACCCAACTTGTCTTTTCTAACTGCTTTCGTTATTGTGCGGAATGTGTTAAAATATATAAAAAGCTATTGGTGGCTCAACAATTATATCAACCAATTTCTAGCACCTACGAGAGAATAGAACAGCTAAATACCATTTTTTCCGCATTATATAGGGTTTGTTTCGGCTATCATCACATAACGCTAAGCGTATCTTAAAAAGTAATCCAAAATTACATCTAAATATGCTCATTTTGAGCTTTGTAGCTAGCTACACCTTTAAGCCCCTATTTAATAAAAAATATTTTTGAGATATTTGTAAACAATTTTTATTCCTACCTATTGTGGTTTTTAGTATGCAGCTCATATAAACACTGCTGGGACATCATTTACAACTTTCATATGAGACGGTTTCATTCGATTAAGTAAATAAATTTCGTCCGTGAAAATAATACCCATTTCATTCACTATATAGTTTTCATCTTTTTTATTGATCTTTCGGAAACCAGAATTTTTCTATTATTTTTATAGGAAAATACAAGAACTATTGACAAACTTAAACCAACCCAGAAGCGTAATGTAATATCGTAAGAAAGTACAAAAGGAAGGAAAATGCATTAACAGTAAAAGCTTTTTCCAGTAAAAATTTTATATATATATGCTAGAAATAGACTATAGCCATTACCAGCTATTATTTCATTGATCGGATGTTGTGAAATAAGAGTATCTGCTACCCTTATGCATACTTATGTTACTTCTAGTGTTACAACGTTTTGAGGGGTCAACGACAGAGAAAGGATTGAAAATAACTTGGTGCAAGCGAAAACGACATACGATATAATTTTGTTTGAGTTCGTTGGTGGTAAATAAATATGGAAAAATTCACCTTACATAGGACAAACTTTGCCAAAACATTTTGGACCGATTCATTACAGTTGATATGAAAATAATTATTGTAGACGAGATATCTCTCTTGAACTATATAGCTGATATACGTAGGCAGATGAGTAAATATTTGATGACGCTTATAACACAGTTATATCTAATCATATTATTATTTTTTTAAAATCTGAGCATTCTAAAATTTTCGACAACTATATGCTCATGTATTTTTTAAGGAAACATATGAGAAAAAAAATACAAGCGACATTCGTATTTCATACACGTGAGTGGGCCCAGTGGCTCACATCTATGGTTCCCACTAGACCAGAGGTTCGATCCTTTTCATGAAATCTATTAGCTTTCTGGGGTGGGGGGTGGATAGTTTTCAAATCTATAGGTTTTATTTGGGAATTTCAAAATTCTGTGTCTCGTTCTTTCATTGCTGAACAGCGGCATTAAAGCATGCTCCATTGTTTCTGTGTCCTCCATCTAGGGCATTCCGTTTCTTCGGATAGCCCTATCTTATTCACGTGGCTTCTTAGCCGACAATGGCTAGTGTATATGCTAACTACGGTCCCTGTACCTGCTGCCGACTAAGTCGAAGTAGTTGTCTAGCTCTTAGCCCTGATGACAGATTCACATGCATCTCTGAATATGTTAGGCCCGGTAACTATCTCCATTTCTCTACATATTGCTGTTGTGTCCACCTAGAGAGGGCTTTTTAACCTGCATTGTAAGCTATTCCTAGCACTGATTCTGGTCCTGTGAAGGCCGTTGCGGCCGCCTGCTTCGCAAGAGCATCAGCTCTTTGGTTGCCTTCATATCATGTATGTCCAGCTATCCAGATCAGTGCAAGTTTATTTTCTCTACCTAGTTTGGCGAGTAGTTCATGGCAGTTCAATATTGCCTCGGATGAACAACGCAACGGCTAGATTCAAGAGCTTTCAAAGACGCTTGACTGTCCGAGAACATCTGGATTGACTTGCCTTGCCAGTTTCTATCGATGAGCCACTATGCAGTCATATCAATGGATTGAACTTCAATCTGAAAAATGGTTGCATGTTTGCCTAGGGAACTCTTAAGTTCAACCTTAACATTTTTATCCCATGCAGCGGCTCCTGTACCATCATTGGTCTCGGAGACGTCAGTTAACCAACTATTATCTGTTGTTCTCAGATGTTCCGAGTTTCGTGCTCATTCATTCCTTCCTGGTAAGACGACGTCATAGGCATGGTGATAGTTAGTTTTGTTAAGCATACAATCTGAGGGTAGACCCAACAAACTGTCCAGCTCATTAGCGTTTTGCAGCTTGTTCGGCATCAGGATGATCGCCTGCGGATTATTGGTGACATCCTATATCAATCTATACGTAGCCCATCTGGCCTTCCTCTCCAGTACTATTTGGAGAGGTGGCAGATTTAGTAGACCCTCGGGCGCTGCCGTGGGTGTAGTGCCAAAGGCGGCACTAATTGCCAAACACGCTTGTCTTGGTAAGGTAGATAATTTGATTCTCGCGGAGCTTTGTAAGCTCTTATGCCCGGTCCTACGTGAGCGATTTGCAGCGAACGCGAATTAGTGGCGATGCCGTGCGACTATATTAACTTTTCGTACGTCATCGCCAGCGCTTCGCGTTCGCGTCGACTGTAAATCGCTCACGTATGACTTGGCGTTAGAGTACCAAGCTACTGCTCCATGTTTGGCTTTCTTTTCTCGCACCACTCGGGTAAACTCTCTTTCCCACCATCATAACAACAGCAATGAATGTCTCTCTCTGATTCCAGCACCAATGTGTGGAGTTATTAATATTTTGCAGTTAAACTTTCATTACTTGCACCAAATTTTGGTACTTAGTAACTCGCGCATGGTCCAAGAGACCGGCTCATAGTAAGAATATTTTTGAATTTAGCTCCTTGCAAAAAAGTTTTATTACGCATAGACCCAAATCACCCTAGTTAAAAAATAGCAAGACGCATAGGCGGAATCTGTTCTAAGCACAGTTGTGAAAAAAATATTTGGTTCTTCTGTTCTTCTGTCAGTTAAACACTGCACAGCGGCCGATGATTTCGGGGTTTCTTTCTGGTTCGTTTTCAGTACACCACACATTTTTCTTAATCCCATTCTTATGGTCCTTGGCAAATCGGTAGAAACAGCTCGTTCTTTTTGATAATCATAGATGAGCGTAATGAGAAATTTCTTTCGGAGTATTTTTGAATCAGGATTGTTTCCATTATAAACAATAAATGCATTTATACTAGATATATTTAGCAATCACTGACCAACATCTGGTGCCCCAAGCACAATTATATTAAGCACACTATTTATTTACCTTGTCCACACCCTTTTTCGTGTCATTATAACGCATTATCATTTCTGGCATATTCGTACGAGCATCGATGTCATCTCCATAATGCATTGCTGAAGTAAGTTGCAAATGTTTACCCTTTTTTTGGAATGAAAGATACCAGAGTTACAGTGTTAAAAATCCGAAACATACACAAGCCAATCAATAAACGACTATGATTTAGAATGAATGCGAAGGGAAGTTGCCTCTAATTTTTTAGATAGTTCCTAAAAGGATTTGTTTGTTTTATTTTAGATTTTCTGCAAGTACCATGTAGGTGAACTAAGTATCTGTGGTGACATTGGTACCGTAAATACGCTGAAAAAGTCTTTCTACTACTAATTTAGGAGTTGTTTTCGGCTTCTTACTCACATATACTCCCATATGGCTGGTACAAAATACACAGATAGATAGAATAATTTTATGACACTTATTTGCCTTGCTAGGTGTATATTGGAAGTATAGGTGTAAGCTGGAATTACCTCTAAATGCTTCAAGCTTTTCGTCTATGGTTACATGTAAAGAATGTGAGAAAAAGTTTTTTGTTTCTGTTCGATATTTCAAACAATATTCTTATTGGAGCCAATTTATTAATATATATCTCCTTTTGTCTTGTATGTATATCATCGAAGCGAAGATATATAATTCGAAATTGGAAACTTATTCTTTTCGTTTCCAGACGAAAAGCTTCAAAACCAGTACCATTTATTCTCCAAAGGTCTCCGAAAATCATACGACTAGCTTTGCTGACTATGGCAAAATATAGGATCCCAATCAACGTTTTAATCAGATTAATATTTCTGACATTTTTTTCCATAGAAAAATGTTGAGAAATGCTCTAAATTTTTATATTAGCGCAATCAACAATGATATTTAGCATTTCTTCGTCAAACAAGCACAACCAAATATCAAGAGGAGAATTTTTTGATTTTGCACAATGTTTTATATGACATTTTTTGCCGGACTCCATTTGTTCCATGTTGTTGCCTTATATTTTCCTATAAAAATTGCATTTTTAGTAGAAGCAACAGATACATAATCTCCTGCATCATCCTCAAACTCTTGCTCCATATCACCACTTTCTGATCTCTGCTCTATATCCTATATCAATTGAGTTGCCTTACTGTCATCATTACATACAGAATAATTTTCATTAGTTTCCACTTCCTCAAACAACCTCAATAGTCTTGTCTGTTCCTTGACGTGATCCATATCTGTAATACAAATAAATATGATATTGTCGCGTATAGTTTTATCCGTGACGCCACGCCTTGTTTAGCTTGCGGGGATATAGCTCAGATTCAGGATCGATCTACGTCAGGTGAGAAGAGATGATAAAGAAAGCACTTTAGTTAAAAATTAACAACGTCTATTGGTCAAAAACTTATTGAGAAAACATAACAATGTCTATGGGTCAGAAACTTAATAAAATTATATTGTGCCCGATTATGAAGGTGCGCATGTTCTCTCGATTGAAGCATATTTTTGAATTGTTTATAGGTGTTTGGTCACCGTTTTATAAATATAGTTTTCTTAAGAGTTGTATTGTGTTTCATTTATAGTTAGTTTATATTAGGTACTCTCAAAGTTCACACTGCACCTGAGGTACTTGCCAGATTCAACTTTGAAAATTATCTTTTTCAGAACTTTGACAAATTTATTATAGATTCGACTTTTACAACTGTGGATAGGCAACCCCTGATATTTACGACCATGTGAACTGCAAAACTCAAGTTTGGGTATGGAAAAAATGATGGGACATAACCACAAGCGTGCATGTGTGCTGCTGGGAGTTGATTTTAGGTGAGACGCAGTCTGCCGAACTAGTGGTTTGGGTTAGTTTGGGTTAGTATTTATATGATAAAAAGTGCTGATCGTTGCCTTATAATCGCTCACATTGACTGCTCGCGTTGTCTATAATTTACCTTTAATGTCTACATAATATTCTTCAAGTTCAAACTTAGGACAGGTAGTAGTTTATGCATTTTAGTACTAGTAATTTCTGAAAAATTATTCGATTCATTCGATTTAGGAAATAAATTCTGAAAAACTCCATATTGCGTAATAACCGAGGCACACTTATAATTCCTTCAACTGGAAAGTGCTGGAGTAGTAGGTACGACTCGAAATGGTTTAAGAAGCGTTAGCGATTTCTTCGGAAGTATCCGTAAGTAAACTGTTAAATTAATTAAAGTGACTTTGGAAAATCCAAGTATTTTTTTAGGTAGTTTCAGAAAGGTTAAAAGTTTATGTAATTCCAGAAGATGCCAGTTAACCTATAAAAAGTAGCAAACGTCAATGGGACATTGAGGCTTCAAAACCTGGGTTTTCAGCTTGTTAATTTTTCTAAATATTTCCGTATATAAAGTCTATATGCATCTTCTAAGTTGTTGATGATTTAAAACATATCCTCATTTCTTCTGTCGGTGTACCTTTTGCAATTTTACAGTTTTTAGCGCCTATTATACGTCAATAAATATGTTACCCATTACCTATATCTGGCAATGGTGAAATATTTATTTCCTTAGACCAATTTTATACCAAATATGACCAAACGTCTCTTGAGTCAATATACACTGACCGGCACGAAAAACGGGCACTTCAATATTTTAACGAATTTTAAACATCCATAACTTTTTTGTTTCTGAACCGATTCTAATGAACCTTTAAGAAATTTGTAGGTTATTTTATCGATTTAAAGTCGCTTATTTTAAATTACTAGTGTTTCTTGAACATCATTATCTCTGACGAAAATAAAGCGATCGAGATGAACCAGAAAATAAAATGTTGAGAAAGTCAAACCTTGACAGCTAACTGCATTTAAAATTTTCTGGCCTGTTGAAAAACTCCACAGGGTGTTTCAAACCAAAGCTCAAAAAACAGCATATTGTTTTTTCTCATATAATATGAAACAGGCACTCTTTTCTGCTTCATTTAAAATAAGTGACTTTAAATCGATAAAATAACCTACAAATTTCTTAAAGGTTGAGTAGAGTCGGTTCAGAAACAAAAAAGTTATGGAAGTTTAAAATTCGTTAAAATATTGAAGTACCCGTTTTTCATGCCGGTCAGTGATATTCGATATTTGATCTGGCAAAGTAACTAATAACTGTCATAAACTTCCTCGAATTAAACTTGACAATCTTTTTCTTAATAATTCCCCTCCAAATATTTATAGCAGAATACTTCTCTTGATCTGAATTTATTCAGTTTGTTAATGACGCAAACCAAATGCTTAAAGCATTCGAATTTGAGAGTATAAAGTTCAAATGGAGTTTAAATATGAATTTCTGCCCTTCTTATTGATCTTTACTTCAAGAATAGGAAACTCTACGTAGCCGTGGCAGTTTTCCCCCTTTTTCACGGTTCCATTATTCGATGATATATCTGTAGGTTAGGTAACTTCTAACCGTATCTAAGAGAGGGCGCTATAAGTCTTGGAAGCTGATGAATGGAATCCGAGATATTTGGATGTAAATTCTGGAAATGTAGGTATGTTTGTTCTCTTAAAATTATACCTATTTGTAGAGATAACTCGTATGACGCTAATACCAATTAAAATTTTAGTAATAATTAACAGTATTAACACCCAATAAATTTAAAACAATTTAGGGTTTAATATATGAAAAAAATTATTAATAAGCAGTGGTCACAAAATTCTAAACAGAGTCCTGATATTTTACCGTATATGAATTGTATCATGCATACAATATGTTCAAAAATGGAAATGGATATGGCGAATTATTTCATTTTTGATTTAATGTTATAGACCATAAATCCATGGTTTAAAATGCCTGAAAGAATAAGAGCTCATTTGGAGTGGTAAATTAAATATCCATAATATCTTTTTTTACATACTTCATATTACGTTTGAAACTAATATGAACACATTATTTACCTGCTTTATTACAAGACCATATAATATCCTAATAGTTTGATTTTCTCCTAAAAAATCAACGGTATTGAGTCTCTCGATCTCGATCCACATTGATTTTCTATTGGAAGCTTTAAAGGGTTTTCACGTTGATTATTATACATTTATAGTCAGGTCCGTTCCTGGGGTCTGAGTCGCCTGCGTGCTTGATATATTTTGCCGCCTCTTATATCTAAAAAAATTTTAAAATATTAACTAAAAGTAATATCTATGCATATAGGTATTTAAGAATGTTTTTTTATTAAGGTTAAATATGAGGAAACAAAGAATACTCAGCTATGTATAAACCCATGTATGATAGTCTAATTACTTTTGATTCTAAATCTTGAAAATTGCATAAAGACCCAAATAAATCATTAAGTTGACTAATTCCCTCAAAACCTCTTTGTAGATATTGAATTGTGGCGTCTAAAATTTGAATATAAAAATTCATTTAAAATTGTTGTTTTTGATCGAAAACCGTCTCAACAGTACTTTCATATGAAAATTGTTTCATGGTTTTTCTTTGTCGCACTAAGAGAAATACTAGTTCTACATCATTCCTGTGGATTTCTGCTACAGCTTCACTGATAAAATCGTCGAAACCTTTATCTGACCGATTTTCAGTAAAATAACTAAACACATTTTTTATTCTTTTATGGCATTCATCTAATCTTGCTAATCATATTATTTTTTACAAGAAATCGTACCATATTACAATAGAACAAATGATCTGAAAGTTTTGATTTTAGCTAATAATGGTTGTATCTATCGTGTGTTTAGTATTTATAACTATTGAATTATCTTCCTTTAAATAATGCAAACTTACACAAATTTCATATGATTGATATCTTAAAGGGCGAATAGCCTTAATTCTGCTTTCCCATCTTATTTCACACACTGATTTTAACGTTAAAGTTAAAATATATTTTTTAATGTCCCATCTGTAAGCCGAAGCAGAAAAAAAATTTAACAACCCTTAAATGATGAAAAAAGACCAACAGTTCATGTGCAATTTTAGCTGCACCATTAATAGTTAAATTTATTCTGTAGGCTGAAGAAGGCACAAACATTGCTGCTCTGGCATTAACATTTCGAATTATAGTATATTTTTACAATTAACAAAAAGGGAAGGCATAAATGAAAAAAAATATTCTTCAAAAAAGTTTCGCTCATGTCTTGACAAGGTAATAGAGCAAATCCCATATTTTTTGCTTGTAAACCAACAAAGATATCACAATAAAATCTGGATTTGATTAAAAAGTAGTTTTTTTAAATATACCACTTAATTGACAAAAAGCTCGACAAAAAGGAAAGGCCTAACTGAAAAAAATCTTCATAAAAGTTTCGCTTATGTCTAGACAAGGTAATAGAGAAAATCCCATATTTTTTGCTTGTAAACTAACAAAGATATCACAATAAAATATTGTAACGCTTTTTCGTTATGCTGCCAGCGCGGCTCGTCGTGTCGCGACCTTCAAATTTTACTCCCGGCGCGCGTTAAGAAGTTACACTTCAAAAACTACTTTTTAACCAAATCCGATTCGATATGTATAAGGCTAGGGCGCTTAAGTTTAAAAAGTTTTACTTCAGATATGCGCACATAGTGCACACGCTTTTTTTGTATTACCAGTGGATCAGTGAATGATATTAAGATATTTTAAGATGCTTATCAATCATTGAAATTAACACAGAAAAGAACCCTGCACAGAATGTTAAAAAATTGGTTCTCAGTGGAATTAAAACAGTAAAGGACCCTGCACAGAATGTTAATTTTTATATTGACTAGATAGAGACCTTAAGAAAACATTAACATTTGAACTTAATCGTATATGGTCTAGCCAGTGGAGGGTGTTAAAAACTGACGTAGGTAAATATGAATCCAGTAAATTTTAATGATATTTCAAAACTAAAATAATTTTAAAAATTAAGAAGATTATACGATATATAGACAATAAGTTCGGAAAAATTAAGTTTGTATCAATATCTATGGCATATTGATTACTATTATTAATAACGACCAATTTCTTATCGTTTATCCAAATTCAATTCGCATTTGTATATTTTTGAACCTCTATGAGTGTGTTTTATAATATAAAAAATCAAGCTTCCTCTGGAGAAAATAGCATTGGAAATATTGGCTTAGTTAGTTTGTGACAATCTATCAATAGAAAAAAAA
>JAEQML010051056.1:0-46298 GCA_016904865.1 Pissodes strobi
TAATAAATATAAACAAATCATTAGCGCTTTCAGTCATAAATTGAACAATTAATTTACGATCAATTGATCTTCATAATTGCCAACAAAAACATCATACATGAAAATAATGAAAGGCTTATTTCGAAACAATTTATGAATTCTTAGTTGTAAACACCTGCGCTATAATAATAATTTCCGATAATTGTATAGGCACTAATTCAACAGGTATAAACATCAACTTATTTTGCTCCACATAACTTGGCAAAAATGTAATAAAGGTAATAACTGCCTCAAACCAATACAAGTTTCACTTTTGCCACTGCAAATTACTAATTGTTTTATTTGATTTTTATTATATAAAAAAACTTTCCTTACTTATTGGAGAATTTCTTCGCACTTAACCTACTTTTATTTGGCTGTTCAAGCATAAATAATGAACTATATAATTTACGATTTTGCTGTAAAAATTATATAGATTTCACTTGATAATTTCGATTCATGAATTGAAATTCCCATCACTTGTTAATGTAATGTATATAGCTATAGTTTTAATTCTAGTTATAGCTGTACTTCAAGTATAAATACGCGCAGGGTTAAACTAGAATATGTCAAAATTATCAAAATCGATTGTATATTATCCTATAACGTGTAACCCATCATAACAGACATGCATTTTCTATAATAATTTTGCAGTTTTATAATACTTTGCAGGAAAATTTTAATAATATATGCATTTTACTTTTCCTTTTTCTTTCCCTCCTATTGGAAGAGTTTTAAGAAATTTGGAGCACTAAATGGCTTTAGTACTGAATGCATGCCATTTTGGTTAATTTGAATAAAGAGAGTGATTAAGGGGCTCCAGAAACTGCATACCGCCTAACGGGATTATTAATCGTTGGAAGATACAATTCTTCAAAGCCAATCGCTTATTTCTTTGCTATTTCCATGGTACATGCAATAACGACATACCATACCATACCAAAACTCCATTATTCATCCCTAATTTTGCATGAATAAAGACATGTCCATTATCGACATTTTTTCCGTCTGTTTAATTATACGCATTTTAAGATCCTTTACAGTCATACTGTAGATTGGTGGATTAACGTCACTTTCACTTTATCTATGGTGCAGTCAATTTATTCCACCACGTATACTTAGGCTAGTTGTCAGATTCGGACGTCCCGTGTTCAGTTCCCGTCGCGTCGGGAGCAAGATATGTTTTCTTTATTTTTTTAAGGTTGTGGTTATTTTTTCTGTAAATTTGGGTTAGTTTCAGTTACTTTTATTTGGTTGCACCCTGGAGCAAGCGAAGTGGATGAAGGGCGATTCTTGTAGAGTTAACAGTACTCTAAAGTAACGTTAAAGTTAAAACACCAAACAGAAGCTACTAATATAGCATAGTGTCATAGGGCTGTAAAGGATCGTATTAAGCGATTATGCGGCAATGTACTAGTTACAAATATTGGCAGATTTAAATAAAGAGAAATTGAAGTATACCATTTTATAGAACTTTGTCATTGGTAGAGTTTTGCCAGAATAGTTCCTCCTATAACTTAGATCTCCGCTATTAAACAAAATAGCAATGGAGTTCAATAATTATTGTACCTAGCAATCCACAAATCCACTTCACATCGAATTTTGCAGAAATTTAATAACTTTGAAACTATTAGCCATTAAGTTCCTCTAACTTAGTATTAAGTGTCTAGAGGAATGTACAGGAACATAATCAGATAAACTAAAATGAATGCGGACGAAAACTAAAAACTCTATGCTTCCGGATCCTCTGAAGCTTTGTAACGAGATTCCTATTTTTAAAAAAAGGTAACTCTACGTTGCTAGAAAATTGTCGTCTGATTGCTCTGACTTAATGTTTTCATAAGATCTTTGAATGCAAAATGCTTGACAGGTTGCCCTCTTATCTAGTTCGAATTAAAAATTTAAAATAGGATAACATAGATTATAGAGAGTCTTGAGACTGGCGAGCACCCGGTTGGGATTTTTTGTGAACTTAGTAGGGCATTCGACTGTGTCGGACATAATACTGTTCTTCACAGGATGGACATTTCGGCTAATAGAAGATTACAAGAATTAAATGAATGGTTTACTCTTAACGAACTCCTTCTAAATACCAAAAAATCTATATGGTACATACTAGTCAAACAAGGTTGTATTTCTCCAATAATAAAATCTAATGCGAAAATTTGATACATTTTCTTGATGTTCCGTTGGGTGATACCCTTTCACGGGAATTTCACTATACACACTTATCCTTAAAGTTAAATAGATTTTGTTATTCTCCTCAGAAATCTTAGGTTGGTAATGGATTTCCAGCAAGTTATAAGCATTTATCATGCATTTGTCCACTTGAGGATCCTGTATGGCGTCTGTTTTGAGGCATGTCGTCTCATGCTGATAGAGTATTTATATCCCAAAAGCGAATTTCGATATGTATTGCGTACCATCCACAACTTCCTGCACGCAACTTTTTAACAAATTTAAAATTTGAACTGTGCCTTCTGTAGTTATATTTGAAGTGTATTTTTTTGATTAAAAATAGTAACAATATTCATAAAAATTTACATATTCATAGTTATGAAACACGTGATGTTGACAAGTTTTCTTTAATGTATAGTAGACTTAACTTGTCGAAAAACTTTATATTGCCAAAAATGTTCAGTAAATTAACAAATAGACTAAAAAAAGCAATAGTGCTACTATGATCTTACTTACTATTACTAGGATTAGTTCATTTTGATTAGATTGTTGAAATATATTTTGAAATATCTATTTGCATTGTCAGTACTCAGCCGAGATAATGTGTGTAATGGAGTTTCTTTTAGTTTCTTTTTACTAGACTGCTGAATATCAATTAAATGACAGTATTTGAGATCATCATTCTCCCTTTTACCTAAATAGCCTACAAATAATATGCACTGCCCCCAAGTGATACTAATACAGCTGTGACCACAAATGTCATGACGGCATCTGGTACCATTTTGTGTACAATAATGGAATTAATGGGATACTCTACGTCCGCTGCTGCAATAGAATACCTACATTGATGAGGAGAAGTTGGCAATAGAGCTGTATGAGTTAAGGAAGCATTCAGTCTGGGTTAACGGCATACACTGCCATATGGCATCGAGGCGCATATCAGGCGTTGATAGTTTATTTGATCTGCAGAAATGATTACAGGAGGAGGCATCTGCATCTCTGAGTGCAGGAGGCAGCTGCATCTCTGAGTGCACTCAGCTCTAAATATTTTTGACAACCTTTTGTAAAGTTAAATAATAGCTTTCAGGCGCAAGAAGACATATATTTTCATAACACTAGAACCAAATCTAATGTAATGCCTCTTTGTGGACGTATGGACAGTCCTGTATATTGGGTAAATTAGGTAGGCAGATAATCTTTATTAAATTCATCTATAATATCCCATTGATCTACAGTGTCAACAATGCAAAAACGGACACTTAAACAGTATATAATATGGAGAACCCAATATTTGTTTGTAAGTATGCAAAGTTGAATATCATAGTGATGTGCAAGATGCGAGATTTCAAAGAGATCTTCGTTATTTATAACAAACAAAACGCTAACCGAAATATTCCTAAAGACCCAAGTCAATAAATTTCTTTCAATAAACACCAGCCTGCAAGAGTCTAGTTTTCTTTTTTTTAACTGAATTTGGCCTTAGTACTAGTACCACCCTCTGTGCTAGTAACACAAACTAACACATCAGGAATTACATCATGAACCTGTGGTCGCGAGGGCTCAGCAATGGTTTTTCGTAAATAGGCTGCTCCTTAAAAGAATTTGGCGATAGTGTTAGTATAGAGAGGGGCGAATTCGCGGCCCTCCTGGATCTTTTCTAACCACCAATCCTGACCAGTACACAATTACAGTTGGTCCGCCATTAGGTATTTCCGACCACAAACTTATTAAAACGGTTTGTGAATTGTCACTTCTACAGAAGGATCCACCATTGCCTCGCAAAATCTGGCATTACAATTCTGCAAACTGGGACGATCTAAGGGAGTTCTACCTGGATTTTCCTTGGCTCGACGTCTGATTTGGCACTAACGACCCATCAGTCTGTTGCGAAGAGATTACGCAAGTAATCTCCTCGGGAATGGAAGCATACATCCCAAATTCAATCAAGTTACCATCAAAAGGAAAGCCCTGGTTTGACAGAAGATGCGAAAGAGATGTAGGTAAGAAACAGCAAGCTTTTAAGTACTGGCAGCAAAATCAGACAGCTGAAAATCGCAATTATTTCGTCGAAGCGAGAAACAAAAGCAAACCTCTGATCGACGAAACGAAGGACAAACACAATCAAATGATCAGGAATAAACTTTCGCAAGGCCCTAGTGGCTCCAGGTATTTCTGGTTGGTTGCAAAGGCAGTAAATAATAACTTTACAAAAACGTCCCGCCCACCTTTAACAGATGAACGTGGTATCACGGCGACTACAGCCAAGGAAAAAGCAAGCATGCTCGTCAATAGCACTCTACCTTAGTCGTCCTCCAAGGCAAGGCTCTCCCCACCATATCGAATATTAACACTGCCACGGCAGAAGTCAAGTTTCAACACCGTGATATTCGTTAAAGAACTAGATACGCAAAATGCATCAGGACGTGACGGAATACCTGCCACCATGTTAAAGATCTGCGCCAACGAACTAACACCCGTTTTTTTCAGGCTTTTTTCTCTGTCTTACGGAAAATGCATTTACCCATCTTCTTGGAAAGTCGCTGGAGTGCAACCTGTTCCAAAAAAAGGCAAGAAAACTACGCCGCCAAACTATCGCCCAATTGCTTTGCTTCCAATAATCTCCAAAGTCATGGAACGTGTAGTCAATAAGCAGCTACGCAAGTACCCCGAGAACAACAGCGAATAATCAGCGATAATTAATATGGCTTTGGCAAAGAGAGATCGTCAGCAGTTATATTTTCCTATGTCACTCATATATGGAGTAGGGCAATTGAGACCAACGGAGAGTTTTGAGTGATTGCGTTGGATATTTCGAAGGCATTCGACAGAGTTTGGCATTACGGATCCCTTAACAAACTGCCGTTCTTCAGACTGCCAGCCTATCTCTGCAGCTGGCTTGCCAGTTTCCTTAAGAACCGATCTCTGCACATTGCAGTTGATGGACAAATCTCAGACACATTCACCATTAACGCGGGCGTGCCTCAGGGTGCAATACTTTCACAAAGTCTGTTCCATATCTATATTAGTGACTTGCTGACCGAAAAGAATAATCCTGTTTACAGATTTGCAGATGGCAGCACCCTTGTCTCCCAATTTAGATTTAGATAAGAAAAACCTTTACCAGCGACTAAGACTTATCACCGTAGACAGGAGCAGATTACAGCAACTAATCAAGACTTGGAAAAAATTCAAATTTGAGGCGACAGAAATTTGGTCCAGTTCAATGCAGCAAAGGCCCAAGCAGCCACGTTTACCAAGAGGGCCAATACGGCGGGCCCTGACATCATTATGGCAGGATCGACCATTCCTTCATCCTCGTCAATCGGACTGCTGGGTGTATAGGTCAACAGCAATTTGTCCTGGCATGACCACGTTGCTAGATCGTAAAATCAGCCTCCCAGAAGCTTGGTGCGCTATTTCGCAACAAAAAACTCTATACACCGCAGCAGTTGTTCCTGCTCTACAAAGCGCAAATAAGACCGTGCTTAGAATACTGCGCACACATCTGGGGTGTCGCACCAAAGCACATCCTAAAGCTGCTGGATTTCATTCAGAAGAGATCTGTGCGTCTTGCCTGCGACCCGGAGTTGACCCGGAATCTGGACAGTCTGGAACACCGCAGACATGTGGCCGAGAATAAGTTTTAATATTTTTGATTTTAAATAAAATATGTTTCAATATTTTTTTTAATAAACCATTCAAGAACCGTGTCAATCAACATCTTAGCACACACACCGCTCATCGAGCGCCCTAGGATCTTTCTTTAGTGTGTGTGCCAATGCCGAAAGAGTTGTTTTACAGATATTTTCACGGCAGATGTTGCCAGGATTTAACCCGCCTCATCCCGCCCCTCCCATTACCTGTCAGACAGTCACGACAGATAGCAAGAGCGCACCAGTTCGTCGTACAACTGGAAACACCTAGAACATCGCTTTACAAGAACTCCTATGTCTAGTGCACTGCATCACTGTAGAACTCACTCCCAGGACATCTGTTTCCTTCTAATTACAACCTACAACTATTCAAGAACAGTGTCAATCAATACACACACAAACCGCTTGTCGAGCGCCATAGGATCTCTCTTTAGTGTGTGCGCCACTACCATAAAAAAAAACTGAAATATTATGGTCAATGACTGAAATACTTGTAATTTTCAATTTGGCTTTTGTCACGAGTCAGATCATTTAAGTCTTAGACATTAAATTTAGTAATCATATTGATTTGTAGTTTATTTGACTTTCTCAAAGGATTTCATTTTTAAAAGCCGTGGGGGGTATGAAACAGTTGCTGATAAATTAATTGCTACAGAATGACACGGAAGTCTTACCTTATTTATAATTTCGTCAAGAAAGTTGAACTGACCATCTTTTCTTGAAACTTCTTCAGAATTTGGCGCCATGTGGCTCGCAGAATCGAAGAAATCACTGAAACAAAATCGACACATTTATTTATATTTTACTTTATTTACTGCATGTCCTATAAGTGTAAAGACTTTTAATATTTCATGCTTTCAACTTTAAATTCAAACGTTTAAATCCTAAATTCGTAGGTTCAGATATTAAGGTCTGAATTCAAAACGTAAACTGTGCCTTTCTACACTTTCATGATATTCATATCCTAAAGCCTACAGAAATTAATCGATAAAAGAAAGAAATTGCTACCATATTAAAAACATATTTAAGTGAATGTCTGTTCGATTTAAGGATTATTACAATATATTATTATGATGTATCAACATGATAAACGTCAGCGAAAAATTCAAGGACCCCCACGCAATTGGCTTGCCAAACCTAGCAAATTGAAGTTTGGTGAGGTCGAAAACCCTTGTTGAGTTCAGAAACTTAGCATGGGAATCAGTGTATCAGCAAAGAAAACTCAAGTTTATATCACGAGCATACATCAAAGATCATTTATTTTGAGTTTATGTTTAAAATAAATAAATCACTTCATGGCTTTCAAGATTGTATTCCAGCAATGCTTTAAGTGCTTGCATTGCCTTTAGTGATTTTTAAATTTACGAAAAAATTTAGTTGTTCCGATTAATATATATCTCATTATGTAGAACATTAAACAAACATATGTGATCTATTAAAGACTTAATTCATCCTGACAGAATAAAACTAAGATATTAAATCGAACATGTAATGATATAATCAAAAAAATATGCTAACCGACTGCTGATTTAAGAATTTGATGGAAAGTTAAAAACGTCATTTTAAAATAATTTATGAAGTAAATAAATTATCTTGCGCAATAAACATCTTTGTTCCAGGTTCATGGAAAGCTGAGAAAACTACCGTAGCATATACTTTACATAAATTTAATACTAAAAATAATATTAATGAGTAGCCTCTTTTAATTAGCGGAAAGCAAAACTCTCGAGATCTGGTCAATAGCACTTAAATTACCGGTTACAAAAAAGTCAATGGCTTGGAATTCCAACATATGGCACTTTAAAATGTATAATTTAAATAATTGCCTTCACTTAATTTGTTCAAAACAAATATTACATGAAAAAAAGATGAGGTTAACACATCTAAATTAATAAAATTACTTATTATGAGGTTGACTAGAATAGGAATTCTGTAGTACCAATTAAATCATTTCGGGTTCGCTCACTATTAAACATTATTATAGCATCCGAATGATAAATCTGTAGCAGAGTTAAAAGTTGCATCTTTTGTCCAAAAACTTGTATCTTTTAATTTTAGGGTATTCTTGTGAATTGTACTATTTACCCAAGTATGAGATTTTAAAACGATGGCACTTTAAGATGTATAATTTAAATAATTGCCTTCACTTTATTTGTTCAATACAAATATTACAGGAAAAAAAGAATGGTTTAACACATTTAAATTAATAAAATTACTTATTCTGAGGTTGACTAGAATAGGAATCCTGTAGCACCTATTAAATAATTCCGGGCGCTCTCACTATTAAACATTATTATAGTATTCGAATGACAAATCTGCCGCAGTCTTAACAATAACATCTTTTGTCCAAAAACCAAAATTTTTTAATTTTAGGTTCTCGTAAATTTTACTGTTTATACAAATATGTGACTTTAAAATGCAACAGGAATTTACATGCTGATAAGTAGTATGCGCTAATATTGCCTATGTTATTTAGATTAGGTAGTTCTTATGATATTTTGAAGTTTCCCACTCTGAGTAAACGTAATGTTGATCAGATTTTCCTATTTCAACGTAAGTTCAGTCCCTGGCTTCAAATTCACCAATCAGTAGGTTATGTTATTAAAGAAAATAAAGTTAATTTGGGTTACTTTTTATTGGTTGAGCCCTCGGAGCCAGCAAAATCAGCGTTGGGAACTGCACTGAACTGTTTTATATTTTAAAATTATATTCGAATATCCTAACTATTTCTAGGTAAATAAGAATGGACAACAATAAAATACCAGCTTTGCTTCTAAGAATAATAAAAACAAATACGGTTTTACTATTTCTTTGTTGGTCATAGTAATTTCTTCTTTATACGAAAGCGGTCCATATCTCTTAGTCAATTTTCCATTTTAAGTTCCTAGAACTTTCACATATTTCATTTCTAAAATATTAATTAAAAATTACTGCGTTCAGTGAAACAGCTAATATGAATACGATACTTTTCTACTGGGCATTTATCTGAAATCGTTGTTAAACCACCCATAATAATTTCGTTAACTATTTTTGATATATGAAAAATAAAACTCGTTTCCGCATTAATTATTGATCTACCATTACAAAAGTTGACAAGCAAAAAAGTTCGCATATTGATTCGCAATTCAATAAAATGCATTTACTATTATTCGTATTCGTATTCGTACACGTGAGTGGTCCACTGCGACCCTTGGTCTAGAGCGGTCCACATCTGTGGTTACCGTTGATCCTTTTCATGAAGTTTCTGGGATTGATAGTGTTCAAATCTACCAGTGTAATTTGAGCAGTGCCAAACACTGTTTGCCTGGTTCTTTTCATTTATAGACAGTGGCATAAAACATGCTTCGTTGTTTCTTCGTCCTCCAAGCACAAGTGGCATTCCCTTTCTTAGGAAAGCCCTATCTTGCCTAGCCGACATTGGCCAGTATAAATGCAAACTATAGCCTGTACCCTGGACCTATACTGTCGGCCAATTTAAAGAGGTTGTCTAGTTCTCACTCCTGATGGCAGATTCACTGTGATCTTTGAATGGGTCCGGTAACTCTCTACATTTGTCTAAAAATTGCTGTTTTGTCCACCTGAAGAGGGTTTCTTTAGCTGTGTTATAAGCTATTTCCAGTACTGTTTCTGGTTTTATGAACGCCGCTGCAGCCACCTGCTTCGCAAGAGCACCACCTTTTTCGTTGCCTTCCTGTATGTCCAGGTAGCCAGACACGTGTAAGCTTATTTTCTCTACCTAGTTTGGTCAGTAGGTCCTGGTATTTCCATACTGCCTTGGATGAAGAGCTGCTAGACTCAAGAGCTTTTAAAGCCGATTGACTGGCCGAGAATATTTTGATTGACGTGCCTTTCCAGTTTCTATCGATAATCCCTGGGCAGTCATATGGCTTGAACTTCAGCCTGAAAAATGGTTGCATGTTTAGCTAGGGAACATTTGAGCGGCTTCTGTTCCATCACTGGTCTGTGAACCAACTATTCTCTGGTGTTCTCAGATGTTCCGAGTTTTTTGCCCATTCGTTTCTCTCTGGTACGAGAGCGCCATAGGCATGGTAATAGTTAGTTTTGGTAGGCATAACATCTGATGGTAGACCCAATACATTGCCCCGCTCATTGGCGTTTTTCAGCCTTTTGGGCACCATGATGATCGCCTGCGGATTGTTGATTACCGCCTGTGTTACTCTAGACGTAGCCCATCAGCTGGCCTCCCTCTCCAGTACTATTTGGAGAGGTGGCAGATTTAGCAGACACTGAAGCGCTGTCATGGATGTAGTGCCTAAGTCGGCACTAATTGCCAGACACGTCTTTGTAAGGTAGATAATGTGATTCTTGCGGAGCTCTGTAAGCTTTTAGAGTACCAAGCTACCGCTCCATATTGTATCATTGTATCATTGGTCTTATGGCCGCAATATATAGCCAGTGCATTTGTTACGGATGTATGTCCCATATTTTGCCACAAATGCGTTTCCAGGTCCATAATGACGGTTTCGTTTTATGCGGCAATTTTGTCCAGATGCACATTTCAGTTCAGTGTTTTATCTAGGGTAATTCGCAGATACTCGATTGTGTTCGCAAATGGGATAGTAGCGAGAGGACTGCTAGCAGACCATAGAGACTATAGAAGGGGCGACAAAACTCCACCATGCGGACATCTCCTAACGATCCTGAACCTGTAGCCTTGCCCTTGTAGATTTATTGTGGCTATTCTCCAATTTAACATATTCTCCAATTTAACATATTCCTGATCTAGTGGTTCAACCCCTTTTTCAGTTAATGCTGTGTATTAGGAGTTTGGTAAAGAATTATTGGATGCTTCTTCAATGTCTAAGAACACACCCACCGCGCTTAAACTCCTGTGTTATGTTCCCGACAAGGTTGTTTAGTGCTAGTTCTGTAGATTTGCCAGTCTCGTATGCATATTGGTGTGCATTTAGTGGATACTCACCAAGTGCACCTGTTCTAATATGCACGTCCAGTATCTTTCCCCTGTAGAAAGAGGTCAGACTTATTGGTCTCTATGAGTTCGGTGTTGATTCCCTGCGTCTCATCTTCGGGATGTACACCACTCTGATTTTAGTACAGCTGCTAGGTATATAGTTACTCACTAGACTGGCTCTAAAAAGTGTAATTAAGAACGGTGTTAATACCTCTAGTCCGTTTTGCATTTATTATTAAATTGCATATACAAATAATATAATAGTTTGCACGAAAACATTTTGTATACATTAGTGTTTACACGTCTGTATAATAATAAATGGATTACACTTAATTAAAACAAATTCAAGCAAACACAAATGACTACAAAACAAGCAGAAAAAATTCGACCTAAATTTGAATAATTCAATCAAAGCCCATGCTAACCAAGACTAAAGCAAAATAACTTGATTTAACCTAAGCTAACTGAAATGTAGAGACACTAAGCTGATATAGCCAAAACAAAATAAAACTAATCCAAAGTAATATGTTTGTTTAGAGTAGTTTTGATTATTTAGAATTGTTTTGGTTTTAACCAAATTTAAACAAAACCAATCCAAATTTGCTCTAACTGAATGAAGTTGACTATAAGTATAATTTTTAGTACTATTATGTGGGAGGGTATGTGGTTATGACTGTGTGGTTATAGTCCGCACTATTTCTATATGTGCGATCTAATTGTAAGTATAGTGTAAAGTATTGTAGTTAGAACTATCTGTATGTGTAATCTAATTTAAGGTATCTTGTAAAATATTGTAGTTCGAACTATTAGTACGTGCGATTTAATTGTAGGTAGGAAATATTATCGTGCAAAAAAAAAACGTTTATATGCATAGACGTCTATTCCATGGGCTGCACGTTGTCCCCAGCAAGTTGACTGATGTTAATTATTGAACACAAGAGGCGGAAAATACTAAGTGTTTTATAAATGCATTAACTATATGAGTACAAAGCTGTAAAACTGGTATAAAGGTACAATAATAATTAGCATAACAAACTAGGCACATTCAAGGAAATTAGACACATACTTGCATGTGCACCAAAAAACTACGCGTTTTCAACTTTTCATGTATTTCCTTCTGTCCATCTCAAATCGAAGTAACTTAATGAAAACGCATTTTTTTTTGAAAAAGTGTTGCGATTGTACTTCGTCTCTGCCGTCTTCTGGCTATAAAGAAATATTTTGTCATACAATTTTAAGTCCCGTTTTTGAACATTTAAGAAAAGTGTAAGTTTGATAAAATGGTGAATGCTATTGTTGTCCGAATTATTATCGTTGAAAAAAAAATAATTGTATTTTTATTAAAAAGCTAATAATGATGTTGTTTGGTATCAGAGTCTGTAGTTTCTACAGTGCATAAAGTTACTATGGAATTTAAGTACAATTTTGACGGATACGGACTGAAAATTAGTTTCTCAATTTTCATTTATTACACATACTTAACTGTTTGTTTACTAACAAAAACTTGAATTCCTGGCAAGCACAGAGAACGAATTTGGTTTATGGAGGACTGAGCCCATTTGACCCCATTATGAAAACCCAGGAGTGCAATGACAGATCCAAGAATGTTGTTCTATTTAACGTCCAGGAGAGCACATCTGAAGTGACCAATAAACGTGTTATCCATGGTAGGGCCCATACATGTAGTACCCTTGGCTTGGACTTAAGCGCTGATCCTAAGTTTAAGGTTGAAGAACCGAAAACAAGAAATCGAGGCCAATAAGATTAATATTTTCAGTCAAAATTCAGGGTCAAAAGTGTTTAAGAAACAAATAAAAAAAACTAAACTATTCCCTAATCAAGCTAGGTCCAGATTGGACTAATCATCAACGTAGTCAATTCAAGAAGTTATGTATTGATCTAAATGAGGGAAAAAGTAATGGTGAGCCCAACTTAACTATAAGATACAGAAACGGTATCCCTTCATCACCAAAGCCTCGACTGAAACTAAGCCAGTGTTGCCACAAGCACTTTTTTTTTCGAGGTAGATTAACGTAAACGAGCGGGGTGGAATTGGGTCGGTGAGGGGTAGATTAAATAAAAGCTAATATATTGACTATTTTTCATTTAGGAGTCGCAAATTTTACGAACGTCTAGCCGCTGACGGTAACTAATTATCCTTATGGCTTTGCATGGCCCTCCACTCGCTTCGCTGGTTACGAGGGCTCAATCAACAAGAATTCACCAAGTGCTGACCCAGACTAACCGAAAATTAAGAATTAATGTTTTTTATTAATTTACCTTTTTTCTTAATTTTTGGTTAGCCTTGGGTTAGTTTTGGTTAGCAGTTGGTTAGTTCTTGTTGACTGAGCCCTCGTAGCGAGCGGAGGGCCATGCAAAAAGCCATAATAATACCATATGGATAGTCAGTTACCATCCGTCAGCGGCTAGACGTTAGTGCAAATTTTACGTTAGCCTAAGCATAAATCTAAACATTCCCAAGGAACTCACTAAACAGTTTGACGCTGGACAGAATATATTCACAGTTTTAGCACACTACAACAATTAACACAAAAAGCGGTAACTTTTTAGTTGAAGTGTAAGACCGATTTTGTCGTTTTACGGTTTTTTCTTCAGAAACACATAAATTGAGTGTTTTTAAGTCATTTTTAGTCATATTTTTATAGGCGGAAACCTAATAGTAATCAACTGTCTCGCGGGACAGTGGAGTTGAATAGGGGTGCTGGGTGGGGTAAAAAAGGTGTACAAAAATAGAAAATATTCGGTTTGTAAAGGCAAATTTTTGTTAAATATGTGCCATTTTTATAAATATTCCAGTGGCGTAACAAGGATAGGGAAAAAGAGCTCCACTTTCCCGTTGCAGTTGATTTTTTTTTTTATGGTTCTACTAATATTTCACTTCGCGCATAGCCCTACGCTCCCTCCGGGGGCGCAACCAAACAAAACTAACCCACATTAACTCAAGGCATGCCCAAAATGCAAAAAAAAGAGATTTTCGGGTGTGTATTGCCTATATTTCTAGTGTTTTTGTGAAGTGGTGCTGAATATTTGTGTGAAAAATCAAACGTTGGGGGCTTTTTTTCGGGTCAAATGTGATGGATCCTCCGATTTCAAATATATGTTTTTTCATTTTAAGAATGCCTTCGGTTAGTTGTGTTTCGTTGCAACCGCAACGGGACAGTGGAGTCCTTTTTCCTTAACCTTGTTACGCCACTGGAATATGTATAAAAATAACACATTTTTAACAAAATTCGTCTTTGCAGCCCGAATATTTTCTTTTTTTTTTCCTACAACTTTTTACCCCACCCAGCACCTCAATTCGCTCCACTGTCCTGCAAAACATTTGATTACTATTAAGTTTACGCCAAAATAAGAAACAACAAAAAATTAGGTAAAAATACTCAATTTGTGTGTTTCTGAGGAAAAACGACAAAATCAGCCTGACACGTCTACTAAAAAATTACTAAAAAAGCAGAAAAAGTTCAGTACATTAACGATTTACTCTATTCCCAGGGGAATCACGAGGATCACGATCACGATAATCAAAAATCCTTAGGTGACCGTTGAATATTACCATTATCGATCGATAACATCGATCAGTAGGATCGTATTAGTAGGATGCCTTATTAAGTTATTATGACAGCTAAAAAATGCCGAAAACTATAAAGCTTCGTCTGGACTTCTTTAAAGACAATGTCTAGATTCTTGATTATTTCACTTTTTTAAAATTAGTGAATAATTTTTTGTTGTATAATTAACTTTTTTTATAACTGATATTTTGGGAGCGGGGTAGATATGTTCGAGGGGAGCGAGAGAGCGAAATTGTGTTAAAAAGGGGTAGATCTGCCCCGAACGGGGTAGCAGTGGCAACACTGAACTAAGCTAGTTTTACACTTATCCAAGTTCATGTCCAAGAACTTTGATCAAAGATATTGTACAATTTATATGATGAAGACAAAATTTGACGGCACCGTTTTACACTTGTGAATTTCATTGACGCCAATGATGTTTCTAAACTGTTACCAACTGGCAGCTTACCACAATTTTAGGTTATGCTAAATTGGCTATTTTGACTTGAAAAATGTGATTATTGTGTTGTCTTATAATAATGAAGAAACGTACAGCTTTAAACAGAAATAAAGCTGCAGCTCTAGCTATAATTATTGCGGCTGGTTTTAATATGTGTATGTTGGTACCCCCGAATTTGATCAAATATTTGATGAAAAATTGGAAGTGTTCTAATTGCATCAAAGAACTTTGACAAGGCGACCTTGAAGTTATTTGATATCAAAGTCCCATATTACATTTGCGACGTTCATTCAAGGCCGCCTTGTCAAAGTTATTTGACATGAACTTGGATAAGTGTAAAACTAGCTTTAGGCAACACAGTGTTGTTGCCCGGCATAGTGGTGAATAAATATCTGGAGTTAAACAAAATATTTCCCCAAAAATATCGATTAGTGATGGATGTTAGGCATGATAAACTACACTGCTATTTCCAGAATGTGGGAGGAGTTCGTAATAAAATTAAGGTCCTCAGTCAGAGTGCTAATTTTTATTTATAGTATGTCATAATTCTCGTTAAGACCTGGTTGACCAGCGATTACAGTCACTTCTAATTGGGCTTTCAAGATTCTCATGTTTTGTGATGCGATCATTACCCTGCAAGTAGGGGTAAACTGAGAGGGAGTGGGAGGGGCATGCTGATTGATGTCCATGTAGAATTGAGTTCTAAACGAATTGGCTTAAGTCCATCAGCTGTTGAATACGTTTTTGTGGAGATGTCATGTGGTCATAAGAAATATGTGTTCGGATCGGTATATGTGCTCCCACAACCTGATAGTGGAGCACGAGAAACATTGCAACATTGTTTTGGAGGAGGCTGATGAATTTCCATTAAGTAGCTATATAATTTGGTGACTTTAATCTAATCTTTATGGTATGGGTGTCGAGTGCCCTTTTTCTCGCCGGCCATTACTATTTTTTCAGGTTATATTTATGTGAATCTGTTACAGCTTAAAATGAATTAAAATTTCAATAATCATACTATATCTAATATTTGGCAATAATGTAGATACAATGGTATCTTTGGCTGACAACTGCTTGTTGGGCATAATATTTCCGTATCACGCCTCGCCGATATTAACGACCTAAAATTTCAGTCTTTTTACTTTGATTGAAATGTAACTTTCCTGTTATAAATGACAATTTGCACAATGTTGATTGAGATGAATTATTTTTTTGGGAAATACATCAATGCAGTTATTAAATATTTTATAATGTTTTACACGATGTACTTGATCAATTTGTGCCATTGAAGTGGTGCAGTTCAAGTAGTTTTCCAGTTTGGATTAGCTTGGGTTAGTTTTCGGGAGAGCTTCGCGATTTGGTGGTTAAAAGAGATTTCTCATTGTCTTTATATAGAAAGTGATTTCAACCATAATTATAGAGTAGTTTCTACTCTGCGGGAAAAATGTAGGGCCCTTCAGACCACTTGCTATATGAACTATCTATATAATATAGGACAAACATATCAACTTATCCTAGGAACTTCTGGAGACAGAGTAATAATACACGTAGTATTGATTAATATCCTACCTCAGTGTTTTGGGCGATTAATCAGCAGAGGATGGTGAATAGATTGTAAATTTGTTTGCCAGGCATCTCTCAGCCACTTACACCAGTGAGAATGTTCAGATTACAGATTTCGTACCGAAAAAAAAACCATAAATATGTCATCTATATTTATAACAGTGAGTGTTGTTTTTGATAGTATTAATAATTTAGTAAAATCTAATCCTTCTGACTCAGATGGCTTGCCGCAAGTTTTTATAAGAAGTTGCATTTACTCGTTATGTGAACCTTTGCTTTTTATATTTAATTTATCACTTATTCATGGTTATTTTTTTTATTATTTGAAAACTAGTTATTTCATTCTTATTTTTAAATCAGGTAACATGTAGGAGATCAGTAATTATCGAGATACTGCAAAACCATCAGTCATCATCTTTTAAAAAACTTGTATCGAACCATCTGAGTTGGAGATGTAAAGAGCTTATTGTAGATGTTCAGCACGGAGGGAAGATCGACCGTTACAAATTTGCTCACCTATCAGCAGTTGTTGTTGATGGCCTTGGAGGGAGGGGTGTGTGTTAATAGTTTTTACATCGATTTCTCGAAGGATTTTGACAGGGAAAATCATAATTGTTAGAAAAGGTAGGATTCTTGACTTTAGGGATTCGGTTGGCGGAGTGGATACGCAGTTTTCAGTCTGGACGACGCCAATGTCTGCGCATAATTAGTTCTATTTCGAATGAAATATCTATTCTTTCGGTAGTTCCACAGGTATCCCATATTGGTCCGTTATTTAATGTGTTTATAAATGATATTAGTAATACTTTTGTTCACTCCAACCGTTTGCCGACGATCTGAGGCTGAGGGTGCATTGGTTGGTGAGTCTGATGCTCTTGCCTTGTATTGTGACCTTATTTGGATATTTATTTGGTCTCGGCATAATGGACTCGATCTTAATGTTAAGAAATTTTTTTCTATCTCTTTTGGTCCATCTGATAGCATACCTACTAATATATATATTTGTTGAATGGTGCTGTTCTGGAGTCGAGTTCAGAGATCCGCGACTTGAAAGCGATTCTCGAGAGTCAGCTAACTTCTAAATCGCATGTTAATACATTTTTTATGGCAGCGGCACATACACTAAAAGGAGATCCTATAGCACTCGACGAGCTATGCGGGTGCGAAGATGTTGATTGACAGGGTTCCTGAATAGTTATAGGTTGTAATTAGGGGGATACAGATGTCCTGGGAGTGAGTTCCACAATAATACAGTGCACCACACAAAGGAGTTCTTGTAAAGCGACGTTCTAGGTATATGCAGTTGTAAAGCGAACTAGTGCGCTCTTGCCGTCTGTCCCGACTGTCTGACAGGCGCTGCTGAGGGCGGGATGATGCCGGCCAAATCTGGAAACATTTGCCGTGATAATATCTGTAAAACAGGGATTTCTCGGCCACATGTCTGACACAGACTATCTATATCCCGGAGCAACTGCGGGTCGCCGATGAAACGCACAGTTCTCTTCTGAACGTAATTCAACAGCTTTAGGGTGTGCTTAGGTGTGGCACACCAGATTTGTGAGCAATATTCTAAGCACGGTCTTATTCGCGCTTTGTAGAGCAAGAGCAGCTGCTGCGGTGTATGTAGTTTTTTTGTTGCCAAACAGCGCATCAAGCTTCTGCGAGGCTGATTTTGGGATGCTAGCAACGTGGTCATGTCAGGACGTATTGCCGATGGCCGAGACACCCAGCAGTCCGATTGCCGAGGACGAAGGATTGTTCGATCCTGTCATAATGACATCAGGGCCCGCGTTATTGGCTTTCTTGGTATACGTGGCTGTTTGCGTTCTTGCTGCATTAATCGGGACCAAATTCCTGTCGTCCCAGGTTCGAACTAAGTGACCTTAGTGCTCCATTATTTAATCTGTTATATCGATATGCATTTGTGGTTTGGTTACCTTATTATCAGTGTCAAATCAACGCATTAGAGAGTGTTCAACGTAGGCTATTGCGCACGGTGGCTTTTAAGGCGCACATTAATATTAGCAATGATACTAATTAAGTAATGAGATACTTTAACATGGTTGGGTTGAGTCAGCGACGATGTTTAGTATATTTTTAAACTTGTTAATTGCTCTGTCTGTGCTCTGTGTTCGGTTCCACAACACTAACTATGGCTCTTATACACATGGTTTGCTTTGCTGTCTTAACACCATTGGGTTAGATGCATTTGGGTTGGGTTTATTAATGTTTAGAAATCGTTTGGACCGGTAACTTCCTATCAATTGGGCTGTGTATTTTCTGTATCTATTTCTACTTTTGTCACTATACTGTTTTTTTTCTTTACTATAATGATTTTCTAAATTTTATCTGCTGATGTTTTCACTGATTTTATGGTTCCTTTTACAATTGTTGTAACTACAATTTACTATATTGTAAATTGTAAAAGTGATTTTTCATTACAATAAATAAATAAATCAATAAATAAAGAAGTATATGTGTGAATTATTGTCTAGCGTACTACTTGTATTGTGCGAGCAAGCTATTCTCGGCGAACGAATTAGGCTGGAAATAAAATAAATAAATAAAACACACATCCACACAAACACATACAATAAAAACATTCTCTATGCTATTTTTTTTTTAATTTTTGTTCATTTACCTTTTTGCAAAACCTTATAAGACACCTTATAACTCCGTACAACTCTTTATAAATAGAAGCGGGGCAAAAAGGATTTCCGACCAAATCCCATATCAATAATAATAATAAAATATATAGTTATATCCCTTGTTTGTAATGAGGAGGCATCTGCACTTCTCATGCATATTAAGCAACAAAGAACAAAAATTGACAAACGTAAAAAAATCATTTTATTCTTGAAGTGTGAAATGGAATACTTTAATATTTCACAATATTGAACACCGAAAATTCTACATTATCAAACTTTTGTGCAGTTTCCAAAAGAAGGTCTTTAAATCATAAATTGCTTAGTCTTGTTTTCTTGGTCAATTTGTTTCCTTTGGTGATCTTGGGCTGAGGTGCTGCATTGAACCTATTGATGGTTTTCGTCAACTTCCTCCCCATTAAACTTTTCCGCTCCATTCATTTGTGTCTTAGTTTTTAGAATGCTCTCAAACTTTCCTAATGAATCTGAGTGGTACTTTTCTATAGGTGTGACTGATGAATTCATGGATTGCTTTTTAAAATTCATTCTGTCTGACACTGCAGTTTAGCTTATTACAAACTTTACGACTTAAAACTTTTCTTTTGGAGCTTTAAGTCTTGATTTCATGTTACTGATCCCATCCCGTGCGCCTATAAACGACCTGGAGATCACCAAATCATAGGGTTGCAAGAGATGGGAAGTATGAGGCGGAAGCTTCCCGCAGCGCTAACAGCAGACAATATGGTCACTGGGAACACCTCTTGCTAACACGTTAGTTTTGAAACGATCGATGCATAAGCTAGTTTCGTCCAAATTCCAGATTTGGCTAGGACGATTGCTTAATTACCAGTTATTTAAGATTTCCTCCAAGATTCCGAAACAGGAGTTAAAGGCAAAAAGATCCGTAATTTCTTTCGTGAATACCCTACTGAGTGGCGTTTCCTGATAGATAGGTTGTGCTTTTTAAAGCTGAGAAACCAATCCGGTCCTGGAATATTGGTTTTGAATGGTATTTTGATAGCATTTATTGTTACATAGTCAGACACAATAAGTAACACTTCTTTTCGAGATAGTCCAAGTCCCCATTTTTCATTTCACTTCTTCCATCCTCTATCGGAATAACTAAGGCTCTATCAAATGCTTGACTTTGCAGCCCATGTTTTTCTTCGGGATAATCATGCAGTGTTGGGATTGATTTTTAATGTTCCGTGAAGAGTTAGTAAATCAACTTTCATATACAAAGTAGTAGCTGGAAAAACCTGAGTGGTGATTAAATTTAATTAACACGTTTTAACGGCTCACTGCTCAGATTGACTGCCCCTCGTTCGAACTTATCCCAGCTTACCTCATGCAATTAGCTAGATATGATATGTATAAAACCACGCACTTAGAGAAGATACGTACAAATAGAAACTAAAAAGATATTTATTTATTTATTCCAAGTTACATTAAAAGATCAACGGCTGCATCATAACAGACTAAAATAAACTAATTATGAGAGGAATACGCCAAATGTATAGGCAAGAGACTGAGACTCATCACCGCAGACAGGATCAGACTACAGCAATTAATCGAAACCTGGAGAAAGTTCAAACTTGGGGCGACTGAAATTTGGTCCAGTTCAATGCAGCAAAGACCCAAGCAGCCACGTTTACCAAGAGGGCCAATACAGCGGGCCCTGACATCATTATGGCAGGGATTCCTTCATCCTCGTCAATCGGACTGCTGGGTATCTCGGTCAACAACAATATGTCCTGGCATGGCCACATTGCTAACATCGCAAAATCAGCCTCCCAGAAGCTTGGTGCGCTATTTCGCAACAAAAAACTCCATACACCGCAGCGGTTGCTCTTGCTCTACAAAGCGCAAATAAGACCGTGCTTAGAATATTGCTCACATATCTGGGGTGCCGCACCAAAGCAGACCCTAAAGCTGCTAGATTCCATTCAGAAGAGAGCTATGCGTCTCGTCGGCGACCCGGAGTTGACCCGGAATCTAGATAGTCTGGAACACCGCAGACATGTAGCCGAGATATCTCTGTTTTACAGATACTTTCACGGCAGATGTTCCCAGGATTTGGTCGGCCTCATCCCGCCCCTGGCAGCTCCTGTTAGACAGTCACGACAGACGGCAAGAGCGCACCAGTTCGTCGTACAACTGGACACACCTAGAACATCGCTTTACAAGAACTCCTTTGTCTGGCGCACTGCATCACTGTGGAACTCACTTCCAGGACATCTGTTTCCCACTAATTACAACTTACAAATATTCAAGAGCCGTGTCAATCAACATCTTCGCGCACACACTGCGCCATAGGGTCTCCCTTTAGTGTGTAAAAAAAAGACAAAGACGTCACAAGTTACTGCATAACACATTATCCAATATTATTTTTTGTCTTAAAATCAGTACAATTCTTTACATTTTTGAGTCGTTGGGTAGATATACTTCCATATAAAAATGGAAATTCTTATAAAAAAAACAGTGGCGTGACTTGGAATAGAAATATTATCACAAAATCTAGTTGTCATACCTTTGTTAACATCAGTGTGGTCAAACAATATTAATTAGTCTGTAGTAGTAACGGAAGCACACTGACTTTATTCTGTACCTTATTAATTAAGGGAGCAGAATGTTCGTGATAAGAGGCGCTGTCCAATAGTCTTACAATTCGCTCTCTGAATTCCTGTAAACAATCTCTATATGACAATACCACACGTACATCTACTGATAAAGTGGGCGTTCAGATCATTTTTCAAACTAGTTTTAAGATTACTTATTATGAAACAAATAGAACTCAATATTCCCGCGATTAAGTCAATATGTTCCATCCAGTATCGCACCCTGTCAACCAGGGTTCCTAGAAATTTAGCACAATTTTCATTTTTATTGTTTGTCTAATCAACATACTTTTTGGACATTTACCTCCATGTCTATTGTTACTACTGACTTGGATGAATTCAACAATACCCATTTTTTCCACGTTGCCATTTTTGAAGAACATTAGATTGAGAATACAGCATCTCAAAATTATCCCAACCCGCAAGCATGGAGTTATCGTTGACAAAGTGACAAATATGCGTATCGTTATTATTTATTCCAGCACTGTTTACCAAATCATTGGAGGAAATGAGAAATAACAATTGCTGAAGAATTTGAGTTTGCGATAAGCCATATTCTAATGGAGAGAGTTTTGATTTGTACCTGTCATTTTTGTGAAAATTCAAACTGATAAAAGTTAATTGCACAAACTATTCACGGTTAGATGCATGGGGGAGAATCCATTGGAGTGGTGGCCCGAATATTCACTGTAATTGCAATTTCTTTACTAAAACAAGTCGTAGATTATGCCCAAAGTTACAATTTTTTATCCATGCAGCCGAAAATAAAGTGTGTTGTCTCAAACAATACCGTTTCCGTCGATTTTCCCCTTAGAAAACCATGTTGGGCCCTGCTAAATAACTTGACAATATTTAATTTTTTTAAAAATATAGACTCAAACCGACCTATATTTATCTGTGTCTCCACGCGGTTTCCTTTTTAAAAACTGATATGATTCTAGCTGTTCAAGTCGATCTCGTAAAACTCCCGAAGCAAAAGGTGTGTCTAGAATATCCCCAAGTGGATTACTTGTTAGACCTGCAATGTTTTTATAATGTAGCATGGAATGCCTTCGGGATCACCTGACATTTTATCAGTTGTTTTATTCTTGTATTGGTTTAGATTAATAAATATTAAATACACGTATGTGCAATATAATTGTTACCTTGTCAATTTGCCTAAGAACTTAAGAAAGATAACAATTTTTTAAGGTTAGACGTTCGAGTGAGACCCGACTTTTTCAAACACGTTCCGCGTATCTCGATAATGTGCCATGATTTGTGAGAGGAATAAAATAAGAGGTTGCAGGGACGTCGAATATATAGGCAAATGAAATTCCATGTGGAATAAGACATAGTTATTTGGTTAAGTAGGTAGCAAAATAGTAGACAAATGCCTTGTTGACAAGTTGAACAATTTTTCGCCGATTTTCTAAATATATTTTGCAAATGATCTCAATTTCTTTGTTTAACATGTCGTGATAAATTCAATAAAAATTCTATAGAAATCTCAGTTGTTAGTTAAGCAGTTAGTTACGATGGAAGTATAATATTCGACTAATGTGGTAATACAACCAATACACTACAACCGTCTGCGGGGTTAAACATTTATTAGGATTCACTTTTATATACTTAAAAATATGATGACCAATATTCTATTTTGACTTTTTTTATCTTCAAGCAGTACACCGTTTTATTTAAAATATACAATGAATGGTATTAGAATAAAACCTTTTAGCCTTTTGAATGTGTTATTCAAGAGGGCTTTTAGTTGTAAAAGTAGGCCTAAAGAGGAACGCGATGCTGATGTAAAAGCGACACTGAAATGCATCATTGAATAAAAGTTCCTGTCGAAATTATTTAGATACAAGTTAGAAAAAACTAATGTTTTATAAACTTATTTGCGCATAAGAAAAGTCCAGAGAAATAGTACCAAAGTATCTCATTTTACCATCACTTCTTGTTTTTTAAATACTTCCGCCCGATTTTTTCGATTGGCTTAACGAGAAGAAAACTAAATCATTGTTCTCATTGATGAGCTGAGATTGAACGATTTGAATTGATAAAATCTTCGTTATTTATGAAGTGTTTTAGTAATTAACTGCATTTGCAATTTAAATGAATAAATTATTAATTCTACAAATTACTAGGTACTGAATATGAAAAGGAAATAATACTGATTATCATGTTTTAGGAACTTGAAAGAGATTTTAGCTACATGAGACATTAGCAGGATTTTGCCGCTAAAATATAAATTTCTGCATGAACATTCATATTGTTTAGTTGATTCACTAGGTTCTTCAATATAGTAAGCGTAATAAAAATATATAAATCAACATAATATTATGATTAACTAACAAAGTTAACTTGTTTGAGCAATACGAAAAACAGCGCAGCGTACGCGTCTGTACTAAAGTGATCTGGGAAAATAAACCAGAAATCCTAACGTCTGAAGTTATGTCCAAGTATGAATATCGATGCAAAGATATTAATTCTTTACACTTTAGATTAAGTGATATGTATAAAAAATTTTAAAATGTGAATAATTTGGTTTTTCTTTTTACTTTTAAAACCATAAACTTCAAATTCGCTTCTTTTTGATTCGATCCCTCATAACAAATTTTGTAACTGAATGCCGTCCTCCAAATACATCACCAGACTGATAAGTTTCAGAGCGAAAATTTTAATCTATCACCATGTTGCTTCATTGGCAGCCAAAATTCATTAAATTTATAAACGGATTCAGATGGCAAGTGCGATTTAAGCAGATATATTGTAATTGCCCAAATGACCGTATAATTCAATGACGGTTCAAATGACTAAAATAAATTGGAACTAACTGAAACTAACCGAAAGTTAGGATAAAAAATATTTAAAATATTACAGTAACGTTAAGGCCAATTATTTATTAAAAGATTTTCCTATATCTACAATTAGAGGGTGCTTGTTAGGTCTTCATTACTGCACCTTTTTTCATTTTTATTCCATTTTTTTAGTTGATATTATTTGACCTAATTATTAATTATGATAATGTTTAATATTAATGGTAAAAATGCATTTCTCTAATTAAATATGTTATAAATACTTGTATGTATTGTTACGTTTTCAAATTCTACTTTTAAAAACTATTTGAATTACAACACAAATCACATTTTTACTTTTTAATTCATCATTTTCAATATCCCTCCGGTTACATCTTTGTGAAGGACTGTAAATTTTTGTTTAGTTTTTCTTATATTCATTCACCATTCTGTCAAAACGGAGAAAAAGTGAATATTATTTATAGGTTACTTAAATTTTGAAAGAAGGCATGCATAAGGACTGATAACATTAAGTATTAGGAACTATACATAAAATATAAATACCGCTTTCATGCTCTAGTCATGATTATAAACGGATTTTCTAATCACCTAACTATCTGTTTCATTTATTATCATTTGCGTTAGGGATCCAAAAAGAAGTAAGTAGTAAGTTCGTAAGTATAATTGAATAGAATTATGTGGGCTCATACATGAATCGTTTTGATTTACTTTTATTTTCAAATGAATTATCTTCTGATTTTATTGTTTATCGGCAAATTTTTGGAGTCAACTGCTGATTTTATTTTCCATATTTTCGGTTGCGAAGCCTAAGTCAAAACCAGTTCCACACTACTACTTGAAGATTTTCTGACTTGTGTCGCATAAAAGTTGGTGCCGCCTTTATCTAAATAAACCCGCTACTATCCGAAGTTTCAGCTAGGGCCTAATTTGCAGTATTCGAAGAGAGCTCGTTCTGGCCTACGCATCATTAAATGTAAATTGTCTTAATTTAACTTTATTCACTCTCAGTTTCTTCTAACGTGTAGTGAACGTAAACAGCAAAGTTAAGAAAAATAAAAGAACGTGACAATATTTATGTAAAACTATGTAAATAGAAATAGCACTAAACATATAAGCAAATACACTCTAGTAACCTTATACTATATTTAGACATATCACAATTTAAATTCTTCACCTTATTTCATATATTCAATGTCAAGTCAATAGTAATTATTTAAACCGTAGAGTAAGTAAGCACGAAAAATACTGCACACTCTTTCCTAGCCATCTGGTGACCAGCTAGTATTAACATCCTACGGAGTACCAAGCCACCTTTAATGTATGCTAATAAGCTAAAGCCGTTCCTTCCTCATTGAAGATCATTTATCTTCGGTATTCTCTAGGCGACTTCGGTAGCTGAATATCAGACCGAAATGATAGTCATCAAACGGTTTCAAGAAATATGGTTAGACTTGAATAATGGCTTTTTAGAAAAGTGCATCTTCATGTTTTGCAAGTTTTATCAAATAATTGCCAATTAGTATGTATAAATGACTAGGATTTTAATAGGTAATATGTATATAACTCTGTTTATCAAAGATCATTTCTTTGAAAAAATAAACGCCTATTAGCAAGTGTAAATTGCTCTTACTGAGCAGTATTATTTGCTACCTGTTAAGCTATATATATTATTTAGTTAAATGAGTACATAACCAAAACATTTAAGGGTTAGTCAGTACAACTACAAAATTTATTGCTTAACTTATATTTTTTTTCTTCACTTTAAGTTAAGCCAATTAAAAAAAATATATATCAATTTGTTAAAAATGATATTTAGTTATCTTTTGGACACATTTTGCATCCCTAAAAAAATTGAATTTCCAGCAGGTCTAGTATTACAGATAAAACAGATATTCTTAAATTCTAAACTCATATTTAAATAGGTATAAGTTAAATTGTATATGTAAAGTAATTCATAACATAATAACATATCAACTCACTATTACCTTTAAAGGAATATTGTTAAAAAAGTAAACAGAATATTATTTTTATAGCTATGTGAATTTATATTATTCACAGGGACTTTTTTGCAATGTGTTCCGTATTTTCCTAGAATTTTACCGAAAAAAGGGATAAAAAAACCAAACATGTGTCTAGTTTTAACACGTTGACTGCCATGCCAAATTCAATAGAAGGTTCGCCTATGCCACGTGTTTTCTTTTTATAGAAAATTATTTGAAAAACCTCTCTAACACTCTTTTATATGTTATGTATTTTAGTTTCGTTGTTTTCATGACTTTAAGACTAGTGTATAAAAAATATACACGTGGCGTAAAAGTGACAAAAATAAATTTTGCGCCACGTGTGCCTATAATTAGGCACTAGTATTTTTTGTTTTTATTGTTAAAGTTTATCGAATAACGTATTATCTTATATTTACTATATATAACCCTATGTCAAAACTACCAATTGTATTTCATTTGACAGCATTAAACACTACCTAAATAATAAAATTAATATAACAATATTTAAGTTTTATCAAAAGTCGGCGCTAAAATTATTTTGTCATTGCCCCACGCCACGATAAACTATATCCTATAAGAAATACACGTAAAACGTGTACTCTAGCATACACGCGGCGCAATATTCATCATTGCATGTGTATACCAGAATATACACGTGGCGATGTGGTCCCAGGCTACTCAAAGATACACATGGCAGTCAAAGTGTTAAATAAGTTAAAACTAGTGCTGGCAACCGAAGACGGTTTTTCGGATAGTCGGTTAACCGGTTTCGGATTATCCGCGGTTTTTCAAAAAACCGAAACCGGTTAACCGGATACTCGGTTAACCGATTACGCGATTTCTCGTTTAACCGATTAATCGATTAACCGAATAACCGGTTTCTCGGCTAACCGATTATTCGATTATCTAGTTACATGACACTGGGCCACCGTGTTCTCAAGTAATGGTAAAAAAGATAGGAAGTAAAGTAAAAACTGGGTATTTGGAATGGTAACATACCACATACCTACTGGACGGTGATTATATTTGGAAATGCTTTTAGAGCGCGATTGAAAAATAATATCTACCTTTAATAGAATACCTTTATATTTATTTAAGTTTTAAAAAATTGTAATATTTTTTCTGCTCAGAATTTATATCGATTGTAATTTGTAATGAACAATATTTTTAATTTAATTATTACCTTGGGGTTTATTTCAATAACGACCAAAAACTGGAATAAATTTGGTTCACTAGAATTTAATGATTGTGACCTAATCGGCAGGGAAACTGAACTAATGGAAATATGCTTAAGAACAAATTATAAATTATGTTTAGCCTATGATGACTGTGTATTAACCGATTACTCGGTTATCCGATTAACCGGCTATCCGATTAACCGGTTAACCGGTTATCCGGATACACGGTTTTCACTATTATTCGAATACCCGGTTTTATCCGAAACCGGTTTTTAAGAAAACCGAATAACCGGTTTCAACTTTTCGCGGTTTTTGCCAGCACTAGTTAAAACCGTCTTCCCTAACTTAGATTTAAAATGCAGGGTGCAATAAGATCTGCTTGTTGTGGAGATTTAAAAACGAGAACTAAGAGTTGAATGATTTATTTTCTTATTTGCTAATTATAGGCAGAAATATCCTGAATAGATAATAGGACAATTTCAAAGAACTATATACTGAAGAAAGAACACCAACAAGTATTACTTGTAACTAAATACTTTTTATCTATCTATAAATGAATAAACTAGTTTAATATTTATTTTGAATATTGAAGTTTAGTTTTCTTTTATTTATTGCAGATGTATTCAATTCCCAACCTTCATGATGAACCAGATATATAAAAATGCTTTCTTATTTACAGCTTGTAAACATAGCTTCTACCAGTATAATAAATTAAAGCGCTGAAAACAGTAGGATGAGATACCCTAACAAAATGAGCAAGAACATGAAGATGGCAACGTCAATAACAAGCCCTATGACTTAACGGACAGCGAAAAAAGTCAATTACAGGAAACGGATTCTTGTAACAAAGTTAGTAATTAATATTTGTAGATAAATGATTTCCTAAAAATACTGGAATTATATTAACCACAAATGCATTTTTTTTCAAATTTACTTTGCAAACAAATATATATTTTTAAGCAAGTCTTCTTCAAATATTGTTTTTTTTTATTAGACACACCAATAAACTGATGAGTATCTGAATCTCCCCCACTATCGTGTAGTTGATTCGTTTGATGAATCTGAGACAGATTTAAGTCTAATGAAGATTAATAATAAAATACCTCGAAAAGGAAGATAAAGATTAGATTAGCTTAGTAGTTTATGGCTATTCGCTTCCGCACTGCAACCTTTTCAGATCTGTTGTACCTGCCCTCAAAAGACCTTTGAGAGTTCATTATCTAACCCCGTCTTCTCCATGATCTACATAGATTAGTTTTCAGATCCTTCATACATCTGGGAACTCTTGGCATTTCCTTTCCAGCGTAAGATGCCTTGTTGACAAACCCTCGCAGTGGCATATCGTACTCATGTGATTGTTGAGCTTGTAATACCCTGTTTGAATTCCAGCCAATGTTCTAATTGAATTTCTTTTCTAATTTGGCATTGGTTTTTAGATAAACTCCTTAGTCTGTCTTATTCCTTGGAAGCTGTTCCACCATTCTCGAGATTTCGTTTGCATTCACAGTCTTATGCTAGCATTTTCTAGAGATTGTGCTATACGGTAGAAGGGTTATGGTTCATTCAGAGTAATTCTGGCCCCTTCTGGCTTCTTGGGTAATGAATTAGCCTCTTCGTTGTCTTTGTGCCATGTTGTATTGGTATCCAGGCTAAGGTCAGTCTATTTCGACTGCCCAGCTCCTTTAGGGCTTTTATACAGTCCCAAATAAGTTTTGAATAAACTTGCACTGTACTAACCGCTTTTATTGCCGCTTGACTGGCAGAGTAAAAAAAGTGTAAAAAAATGGAAAAGAGGGAAAATTTGTAGGCCAGTCTAGAGCGAAAGGCAAAAAAGAATTATCAACAATGGTATTTTAACAACAATAAAGGATGCAAGAAAGTAATTAAGTGATTTTTAAAAAAGAGACTGTCAGTGTAAATTAAGATATATAAAGAATATTCTCTCGAACTAAGGATACATGATTTACATCATGATACATGATGGTACGTCATCGTCATCTCGTTTTCTAGGGTAAACACTTCACGCACGCTTTTTGTAAATCGACTAGGTGTTAATCAAGATGGTAAGAATAAGAAAACTGAATTATGAAGAATAAAAAGTAATTACATTAAATTAACAAAACATTACAAAATAACATATAGGACAGCCTCAAAATGCAAATTGATATTGAAGGTATTGACGGAAAGAATCCGGAACTAGAGGGCACACAGAGAAACCATTTTAAAGTGGATGAAAATGAATATGAGTGTCATACGTACTTTACTACTTTAACTGATTTCCGCTAATAGTGTATTTTATAATCGATAACAGTCATTTTCCTTACTCTTATGTTTGGGTCGAATTTACAGCTGGAAGAGAGATTTTGCTTGATAAAGCACATAAAGAAAAATTCCATGTCATCAGAAGTGAAACATTTGGCAATATGGAGCCGCATTTGAAGGACGCAGAATTGAAATGATAAATTAGCATTACTATTAATTCTGTATTCTCCTGAACATCTTTCAGAATTTATTTTAGAATTATTATGTTCTGACCATAGTTTCTAACCGAACGATGTAGACTTTAGTGCTATCAAATCAGGGCTGAAACACTAATAACCAATATACTTATATACTTACGTCTTTACTACATAAATGTTATGAAAAATCCACTTGTGGTCACTGAAATCTTATCTAACGGAAAATTTGTTAGGTTTCCTGAAGCCAAAAGATGTGCTTACTCATAACATAATATAAAGTGACATTGTAAATTATTGTAAAGTACGGTATACATTTTATATATAAAAAATAGCCAATTTTCCGGAAAATCGCTAAAATCCGTCGTCTATTTTGTTTCTTAACTGAATTTTTTTTTCGATACCTTTTATTTTACAGTGTTTCGAGAAATGTGTGCTGATATAAACTTAATTTTTTTAAATGTAATACTGTATATTCTATAGCATAATTTTCATGTATAATATTTTATACCTAAATTGAATTGTTTTCGAAATATAACATTCGATAAGTGAAATTTTACACAATGTGACAGGCTCTTGGAACCCAAACAGCTCAATTTTGGGTCAACCGGTTTGCTGTTTCCCATCATAGTTTTTCATAATTAATCATTTGGCATCAACTTCCCGTTTAACAGGAAGAACAAGCACCAACAAATTTGAATTTCAGTAACCAAAAGATGACACAAGACGAAAGTCTGTGAAAAACTAAAATATGAAAGTGCAGACCGCTAGGCTTTAAGTTAAGAGGTTTAGATTATACAACCTACCATATTGTGTAAAATGTAAATTTTCAAAGGTCAATATTTTGAAAACCATTGAATTTACATATAGAATATTTTTGAAAATGTTAAGTTTTTTTACATAGGCCTCTCATTAAAAAAATAGTTCATAACAGCCCACTTATTCATAAAGTATGTATAATAAAAATATTGAATAAAAATCCTAGTCCGAGCGGTTTCCGGAAGAATTCGTTACTTTAGGACCTCACTGTATATAGCACGAGATACTCTAGGTCTAGGACAATAGCAAAGTTTGCTTGAAAAAAAAAACACTTCCGTATAAAAATCAGTTACTAAATTTACTCTTGGGCATGATGATCGAGATACTTGAATGGAGAAGTATATAAAGTATTCTGCTCATTCCCAACTCTATATAAATTACGTGTCTCATATAGCGTTTACAGGTCGTGAAAAGATAACACTTTTGCGGATAGCATTTTAAAATCAACATTTTTTGTATGGCCGGAAGCAAAACGATTTTATGAGAATTGAAAAGCGAAATAAATCGGAAATGTTTGACATGAATATATGATAATTCAATTATGTTAAGAATACTAAAAAGCTAATCTTTTAGGGGTGTGATAAAATAATTTCTAACACTGATGCAGGTAACATTAATGGAGATTATTATCATTTTTTATAGAAGGATACATTTGAAGGACTGTTGTTCCGTGTAATTTCGTTTAAATTGATATTTCAAATATTTTTTAACTGCTGATTTGAAAAAACTTTGTATAAGATATATTTCTTTTTCAATATATCATTGTACGTAAATATATTGGTACTATATTTTAACATAACATCCAGTATTGAATAATAACCAAATAGGGGTTCTAGGTTTTTGTCTACTATAAATCTAAAAAACTGGGTAAATCTCCCAATATTTAGTACAATAATTTCTACAATTAGCGCCCGTATTAACATTCTCTCCGGTTGCAATAATGTTTATCAGCCAGTTTCTAAAGGTTTTATTATCACAACATATAAAATTTTTACAATAGAGAGGTATGGCTTAGATGGTAAAGCAATAAAAATCATAGTAATATTACAAGAATAAATTGGATCGTTTTTTTTTTCATTTTATAAGTCAATGAACATTTCTATCGCTAATTTTCTATCATCATCATTATTTATTTTGGGTAGGTAAACTTCAGGCAGTCCAAGAAGTGTATATTGACGTAATTTATGACACGTTCAAAATTTGTGATGTATCACTTTTTCTACTTCCGCTTGAAACCATACCAATTAAAATAAAGCGAAATTCCCACCGTCTTCTCTGTCCGTTATATACATATATATAGAACCAGTTTAAATTATATGGTTGTGGCATATCGCATATCGAAAATTAACATCGATCAATTCTGTAATCATTTGTTGCTAATTAGCGCTAATACGTTTAGCTCGGTTAAATTACTCAGGCAAAGAGTAGCATCTGTCTATATTAAAAATTTAATTATTATAATTCTCCCATGATTTCATAATCATAATCCACAGTACAGTTTTATGCATAAAGGTGGCGTCTTAGCAAAGATGTAATATCAAATTATTTCTACAAGCCGACGAATCAAAAATCAATAATAATTCTGAGAAAATTACTAAGATCATGGAACTTTATTTACTTTTACATACTACATTCTAATAAAAAATTACAAATATTAATCCCTATTTAAGTAGGTACTAAAATATATGTTTTGAATGTAAAAAATCATTAGTATTATTTATTTGCAACATGTGCATGATTAAATTTAAAATAAAAAATATTGACACGAAATATTTAAGGAAAATTATAAAGAGAACTAAGAGTATTTTTCAATAAAAAAGTTATCACGCATATCTGAACTTAACAAATATGTAAGAGTATCGTAAATTGGGAATAGCTATATCGAAGGATATTTTGTCAATTTTATACGCAATTATTTAATAGCTAGATAATACACAGTCATGAAGCATATTCTAATAATGGTGGCAAAATGTTGGGAAAAGCATTTTTTTTTTCCAAAAAGCGATGTACCATATAACCCGACTTTGGGGTATATATTGCTCAATTTTTGTACAGAAATTGTTACATAATAATGAACTGTTTATTTTATTACCTCTATCAGATATTTTAGAAAAATTGCTAAGCAGCAGAAAACAAAACAACAAAGTGCCTTTAAATATCATAAACCAACTCAAATATTTAAAACTTCTCTGTAATAAAACAAGTGAAACAAAAAATATGTTTCTAAGACATGGCCTAAAAACAAATAAAAAAAAAGGTATAAACTTATAAAAAAATTGGTTTTACCATGTTTTGTGGTAGTTATCTACCACCATTTGGTGAAAACGCGATCACCTCTGTTTATTTTACGTTTGCAAAGTCTAGTTTCGTTTCGATCAGATTTTCAATTTGCAATTGTTAAAATTCGGAAAATGTGTTTTTTTTTTTTTACTTTTTTACATACATTAACTATTCTCATACAGCTAATCTGTATTTTGATTTCTTTTTTAATTTTACAACTACAGCAACAAAACTTTTCCTCTTTCTTTTTTAGTTCCTAAATTATATAGACTATTTCCCTCATGTATAAAAAATCCCATTAGAGGAGTGCAATTCTCGGAAAATTACAGCGATAATTGCACTGTAGAAACCGAAAGAGCACGGCGATAATTGCATCGTACGTATCTATGGTAATTCCATTGTAAACTTACGATGACAGGGAAAATTTATAAATTACGTCAAAGTCAAAATATATTTTTAAAATGTCTCGCTTCGGGAAATATTCCCCCGAATTACACTCGTGCATCAAAATAAGCAGATAATTTTGCATTCGAGCGTGTTGTCTAAGAAAAACTGCATTCGGTCATTTTCATATTTTGGAAAAAGAGCCCTCCACCTTCGGTGTCGGGCTTTTTCTTCAAAATATGAAAATGATCCCATGCGGTTTTTAGACGACACGCTTATCGGTAATTTTGATGCACTTGTGCAATTACTCCCGAAAATTCACAATTTCAAAAGTACATCATAAATCTCATTTAAACTGATGTCTATCATTCTTATTCAGCATTTCTGTTATCAACTTTATGATTTAAAAGTCATTCGTTTGTAAAAATGTTCCAGGTAGTATTAGACTTATTAACTTTTTCTTTTTGTAACTGTTTTTGGTGAATTCACTTTAAACATGTCTCTTGTTATTTGAACATAGCTGCCTTGGGACTGTGTTACCTTTTTTTAAACAACTAACGGGTCAATTGAGCATATACTTGCAGCCTTAAGGCCTGACAAAAATATCGACGGTACCCTGAAAATCAGTTACAAAGAATTCCGATATGCTGCAGAGCATTGCGACGAAATCATTTCGCCATCTGTTATTTTTCTATTAGTTTTTTAAAAGTAAAAGAAGCGTCTATTTAGAAAGAACTCCACTATTTCTGGTTTTCCACTCAGTGAGAATACTGCGTCAAACCACTTTAACTGAATGACATATTAGGGTACTGTTTTTGGTGAAAATTCAAATAGCTATCCTACATGGTGCCTGATAAATTTCTATTGAATCTGGTGCCTTCGGGGCTACCTTGGATCTAATCATAATATAAGTATTTTGCTTTATATATCTGCAGCAAATATAATGTGGAACTTGTTAAAAAATCTATCATTTGGTCTGCGTGATTTGTTAATCTCAACGCAAATCTTTCTCGCTACTAGGATCATCTGCTAACTTTGATTCGTCATAATTTGTAATATTGTATGGCTCAACTTTACATTCAATAGTTAAACGCAAATTTTCAAGATAATTCGTCTCTCTTTCTGAACTGCATCGCTTCATGTTTTCTGCATTTCGTCAGAATAGCTCTTCTTTTAGAAAATATTCTATCCAGTCCTTTCATGGCCGATTGTATCAAAATGAAGCAATGCAAACGCTTTGCCTGTTTAGATACTGACGCACAAAGCCCCTTAGTTTGGCATTTTGGGTTCTGGATCAGGTAAAAGTGCTGTGCCTATTAGTGCTTCTTCCGTAGATGACAGCGCTGGCACTTTACCCCATTTATACGTGTGGAGGCCTTCATATTTTGCCCATAATGTTGGCACGAATATCCTTTCCGCAGTTTGCCCGAAGTATAGTCTATCATCCAAAACAGTAATAAGAGTAATCTCAATATTATTAATATAATAGTTTCAACTGTAAGGAGTGCCAAGTTTGCGTTTATGCTGTCGTGGAATTGCCCGGACGCCCGATAAAATAAACAATCTTTAATTTTTTTAAAAACCCTTAAAATTATTTCTGAATAGTTACAAATGCTGCTGAGGTTGTGTATATAAAACAAAGTCACACATAGACAGTACAGTTTCTTAGTTACAGAAAGATTTTTACATGTTTAAAAAAATGACGAAAATCATACTATAATATAAATTTTTATTTGTAAAAAAACCTTTTTTCATCATTTAATTCCTGATCGAAAGTAAACACGCTTTGATTAATCCTAAAATTTTTCGGACAAAAACTTACAATTATCAAATCTGTCAACTGGCGAAAGACAGGTGGTGCATTCGATATTAGCACCTGGTTAGTTTCCTTTTCTTGGGCCCCCGTAGCGAGCGAAACGAGCGGAGGGCTATGCGGATCGACCAATAGGAAAGACCAATTTTTATATAGTGCACTATTTGTGTAAATGATCTTATAACGCGCACCAGGACACGGAATTTACTTTACTTCTCATTTAGACTTGAAACTAAAAGAAAGTTTTCTTCTCCAGACTCAAAATTTAGGTTAATATGGGAAAGAATGAATTATTTTCCCACTTATGAATTTTGCTACCCGAGCTTCAGAAAAATTTTGGAAAAACCACCAGAGAAATTTAAATAATTCAAACCAAGGCAAATTGTTCAGTATATTATCAAAATTGCTTATAGCCGTTCAAAATTGCTTGGACGGATTCCAGAAGAACAAAATTGATCTGCTAATCTGGAACACATTGTATGGTCCAAGCTTAGGAACGGAAAACGCTATAGAGAAAATCGTTCATTTTTTCCTACCTAGGGCGTATTCTTTCAAGATCACACAATGACACATGAGTGGTTGAGATACCTTGAAATGCTAATAAATTAAGCCTGCACATAAAGCAATATTTTCAGAAAACTTTTTATCTGGTTTCTACAAGACCAGTTGTATTACTATAATACCAGGTGAGTGTAAATATATTTGACAGCGATACTACATATTGAGAGGGTTATCTTCTGAGGCACTTGCCAACAACGAGATATCTGAAGTTGATCTTCCTGAAAATAGAGAAACTTTAGACAAATGAGTCATGAAAAATATTTACTAACTCAATTGAGTGAAAAGAATGAATAATTTCATATTTTGAAAACTGCTGATATTTGAACTTAAAATTCTAATTTCAGCTGTCATATGTTTCTTATTTTTATTAAGAGTTAGGAACAAAAACAGCAAACAAAAGAGTATGTCATCAGTGCTTTCAGCTATGGCCCACACCTACTCTTTGGGCGTTGGGGAACATATAGGTTTTTTTTACTGACAATATAGCCTTTTGCCAAGTGTGAGGCTCAGCAACTGGAGAAAAACCAAAATATAAAAAAAAAAGAAAATTTTTTCTACTAAATGTAAAGACGCCAACATTTTTCCCTTTCTTCTTTCCCCTTTTATAAAATAGTATGCAAGCCGTACTATTATTTACCGCTACTGCGGCGCTGTTGCCTATGACACCGAAGAGTATGTCTTTATCATGGAAAATCGGCAGTTTGTTTTTAATATCGTGACCGAAACATTATATTTATTAGAAAATAGGGTATGTTAAAATATAATTTTTTTGCGCTTAAAGTATACCGTGTAGATTAAATTACTAATATAAATATTTATAATACAAAACTTGAATCAAAATGGATACAAAAAAAACACGGAGTGTTATACTTATTTTCCGCTAGAAACTTTATGTAAACTGGGCCCTATGTCACTATTTCACCACTTCACACTGTTCACGAAATCAGCAAAGGGGAAGGAGTACCTCTCGCCCCGCATGCCTACAACGTCGCGTAGCCGGCACTCGTCTATAATAGCCACAATGCAATGGTGTCGTGAGTTAATAGAATCCGATGTTTCTTTGTCAAAATTATTAGTTACGCAACGTTGTGGAAAACTAATTAAGGCTTCAAATGCAGTTGTTGGTTGTTGATATATATCCTGCAGCAGAAAAATGGGATCACCCATTAACAATAATGCTATCAAAACTACTTAACGGATTTATATAATACAATAATAGGAACTTATTTCAAGTTAATTTACGAAAAAAATAATGCGGAATATTAATTTTCTTTCATAATATTAATATTTCAATCTGGAAGTATTTTTCGACGCGTAGTATATAATCGATTGTGCATATTTTCTATTGGTCGTATTCGCAAAGGTATACAGTCGCTCTTCGCTCTCACTGGTCGGCGTGACTGACATTCCGCCCTCCGTCTGTTTGTCAACATTATATTCTGTGATTTTGCTTCTTTTGGTTATGTTTGTTTATGTATTGCAAATTGCCTTCATTATGGAAATTAATTTAGGAGGATGTTTTTGCTCATATTTTGGGTTAGTTGGTGTTAGTTTTTGTTGGGTGCGCCCCCAAAGCCTTACCTTGCTTCGGCCAGGCACAAAGTTTTCAAATATTTGAAGAGAAAACGTAACGAGGGATGCAGTACGGTCGATACAAATATGTTTCAGGTTTTAGGTTAAAAAACACACAAAAGGGATAATTTTTTCTCATTTTTATTATTAGAAAACTAATATAAAATACCTAATTTGATGTAATTATTTTTTAAAAATTGTTATTATTTATAGCGCTATTGTTAACTGAACCCGAAATATACTTTAGATTTTTTTCATAAAACAAGTATTTTTAACGAAAAATATATGTGGGATATACTAATAATTAAAACCATAATATAAAGAAGTTGGCAAGTGGCATTTATGACTATTTTGGCGATAACTTTTTGAAGAATTCACTTTTGTGAATTTTGGATACATCTCGTCTTTCTTCACATACCATGTTTTTACTACTCTTTAGAACAAAACTACAAAAATTAGTAACAAATTGCATTCTCAAAAAAGTGTCGAGGAAAAAAATATAATTTGATAATAAATAATAGAGTTCCTCAGTATACTTTCATCAACTCTGTTTCTCATCTATATTAATGACCTTCTGACCGAAATCAATAATCCTGTTTAGATTTTTTGCAGATGACAGTACCCTTGTCTCCCAATTTAGATCGAAAAAACTTTTACCAGCGACTGAGAGATATCACCGCAAACAGGAGCAGATTACAGCAATTAATCAACATCTGGAGAGAGTTCGAACTTAGGGCGACAGAAATTTGGTCTAGTTCAATGCAACAAAAACCCAAGCGTCCACGTTTACCAAGAAATCCAATACGGCGGGCTCTGAGATCAAAATGGCAGGATCGACAATTCCTTCATGTTCGTCAATCGGACTACTGGGTGGCTCGGTCAACAGCAATATGTTCTGGCATGACCACGTCGCTAACAACGCAAAATCAGCTTCGCAGAAGCTTGGTGCACTATTTCGCAACAAAAAACTGTATATGCCGCAGCAGCTGTTCTTGCTCTACAAAGCGCAAATAAGACTGGCACACCGCAGATATTTGGCCGAGATATCCCTGTTTTATAGATATTTTCGTGGTAGATCGTCCCAAGATTTGGCTTGCCTCAAAATTTTGATAATGGCATAGCAAACATTCTTTTTAATCGCATTGCATTATATTTTCCTGTTTTTAAAACATATTACGTTTACTTTAGAAGAAAATCTTTTTACGTATGTTACCCATAACAGCTCGAGGTAAAAAAATGTTTTAAATGAGTCATTGCATTTACAGAGTAGGTCAAGAATGAATTGTTATCTTATAACCAAACCAAGCAAAGACAGTAAGTAATAACTTTACAAAGATATCTCTCCCACTATTGACAGACGAACGCGCGGTCACGGCGACTATAGCTAAAGAAATCGCAAACATGCTCACCGAAATGTTTTTATCGCACTCTACCTTAAACGTCTCCCCACCATATCCAACGTCAACACTACCATGGCAAATAGATAGATACGCAAAAGTTATCAGAACCGGACGGAATACCTGCCATCGTGTTAAAAAACTGCGCCAACTAACTGACACCCAGTATTGCAGACATTTTTCTCCGTCTTACCGCAAAGAGGTTTACCCAATTTCTCGGAAAGTTACTCAAGTGTATCCTATTCCAAAAAAAGTAAGAAAACCACGACCACAAACTATCGCCCAATCGCCTTGCTTCCAATAATCTCCAAAGTCATTTAACGTATAGTCAGTCAGAAACTATTCAATTACCTCGAGACCAACATAATAATTAGCGATAACCAATATGGCTTTGACAGAATTTGGCATGACATACTGCTGAACAAACTACCGTCATTCGGACTCCTAGCTGGTTTCAAGTTTTTTTGTGAGCCGATCTCTGCATATTGCAGTTGATGGGCACATCTCAGACACATTCATCATTAATGCGGCCGTGCCTCAGGGCGCAATTCTTTCACCAACTCTGTTCCTCATCTATATTAATGACCTGCTGACCGAAACCAATAATCCTGTTTACGGTTTTGCAGATGGCAGTACTCTTGTCTCTCAATTTAGACGGATAAACCTTTACTACCGACTGAGACTTATCAGTCAGATAGGAGCATAATATAATAATTAATCAAGATCTGAAATTGGGGTGACAGGAATTTGGTCTAGTTCATGGCAGCAAAATCTAAAGCAACCACGTTTACCAAGATAGCCCTGGTATAATTATGGCAAGATCAACCATTCCTTCGGCCTGATCAATCAACCTACTAGGTGTCTCGGTCAACAGCAATATGTCATGGCATGGCCACGTTACTAACATTGCAAAAACAGCCTCGCAGAAACTTGGTGCGCTATTTCGCAAAACAAAAAACACCGCAGCAGAGCGCTGTTGAGACCGTGCTTAGAACATTACTAACACATCTGCACTCAGAAGAGATCTGTGCATTTCGGCGGCGGTGACCCGGAGATGTTTTAACATAAGATATCCTTAGGATTTTGCCTGCCTCATCCCGTCCCCACAGCAACGCCTATCAGACAGTCACGACAGACGGTAAGAATGCACCGGTTTGTCGGACAACTGAAAACACCTAGAACGTTGCTTTACAAGTACTCCTTTGTCTAGCCCATTGCGTCAATGTGGAGCTCACCCCGGGACATCAGTTTTCCCCCTACTTAAACCTACAGATATTCAAAATCCGTGTCAATCAACACACACACTACTGGTCGAGTACCACAGTATCTCCCATTAGTGGGTATGGTACAGGGTTATCCAACGAGGACTAGACAAGGCGATTTTTTTACTTTCTCTGTACTTTTATAAAAAAAAAACTGAAATAGCCATCTTAGGTAATTTTTTTTTAATGTTTTCTACTTTTTATACTAGGTATAAAAGATTACCGATTGTATAATAAGATATAGTTTACGATTTGAGAGAAAATATAAACGAAATACTTCGTTTAAAATAAGTGCAAATGCATAACTTAACACATCTGGGTTTTTCTTTATATGGAAAAAATTGGGTTATGGAAAAATATTACAATAAAATTGTTTAACTTAGCCTTCCAAATTAAATATCAAATAAAAACCCATGTACTCCCTAAAATGTCATAAAATGAATTCACATTAAAACAAATTCTTTAGGGATTGGAATTTTTGAACTGGTTCTAAATTTGCATGTATAATATTTCCATAAACTCAATTTTTTTAAATATCGCATAAAAAGAAGTCATTTAGCATAGGGTCAGAGAACTTCGCTGGCGACTTTTTGTCTGGTTTGGATCAAAGAGAGTAGGATCTCCAATACATACTATTCATCGCAAAATTTCCGAATGTCGAAAAACTACATTGATAATTTTTAGACTAATATAGGTAGTGTAGAATTAGATAAAGATCCAAAAAGTGTATTCTTGTTTCATTCAATTAAAATTTTGAGCCTACCTCTGGTTTTCGAAATTAATTTGTCGAAAATAATTTTTAAATTTATAACCGTGAGAAATCTTACCTAAACGAAATGATACAATCGGGGTCATTGGTATTTTAAGATTATGGTATTTTAATATGATGTTGTTTTATAATGAAACATATATTTTGAAGTTAACAACCTTTTATGAGGAATCTATAAAAAGAAATTGATAGTACGTAAAAACACACGATAATTTAATTTTGAAATTTGATCAGCACGAATTTAATTTAAGAGCAACTTGACAAGCACAATGTGGTTCGAATTTGAAATATCTGAGAAAAAGATGCTAAATTAGTAATTATAATTCATAGCTCAACAGATCTCTTGATGCCGTTGTACTTGGTACTTATTCCATACAGCAAATAAATATAAGTTACACATTTTCTTTTATATGGATTTCTAGAATGAAGCTTACCTGAACTGACTCGCTGGAGAATTCATTATGTAGCTATCCCAACTGTCATGATATTTACCTTTCATAGTTGAAAACATTCATACATGAAAACTTTCCCTCTGTTTGCAATCAAATCAACTAGGTTTTCTGGAAATCAATAGAAGTAGTTGTGGAAGTAGGAAACTTTTATGTTCATGTTACAACCTAAAATATTAAGGTTGGAAAGCGTATTTTCCACTTATTCTTTATACATTTCAGCCTCATGATTTGAAATAAAGTTTGTAGTGCTTCAACAAACGAACACTAAGCTTTAGATTCAATCTCGCTCATTGAAGTAGTAAATTGTGGATCTTTAATTAGCCTTATCTGAAACCATCAAATAATATGGCTTTCGATGTTTCCGTGCTAACCCCCCTGAACCTGTCAAGTAGCCAAAATAAAATCCATATTGATTTAAAGCTTTCGTAAATGTCTTCATAAGCCCCAATTTCATATGCAATCATGGAAATCTAGAATGGTTTTCTCTCCTGTTTGTTGATTACGTTTTGATTTCTATGAATCATGGCATTTCTTAAAGGCCATTTTCAATTTATCAAGGGCTGTTCTTTAGCTCGCTGTCCCAGAGACATAAGAAGCGCGATTATATTGTATGTGTGAAGCTTAGCATTTTTAGATCAATACCATCATCCACTGCGTTCTTTATACTTATTTTTTTCTCAGGACTAGTGCTATTGTAGAATGGACAATGGTTATTGAGCCAGACACTTTTTAAAATACATTTTGAACTTTCAATCAAGAGACGTCAATCATTTGGTATGTATTCTCGCACACCATTTTCTCTACCTCTTATACCGGTGCAGAATACCAGAAAAGATCCTGATCTCTTTCATGATAAAATATATTATTAATACCTGGATAAAGTAAATTATGTTCATTGGTTCCGGAAACAGATAATTCAGAAGACCTCTTTTGAGTTTCAAGTCAAGTGTTCATTTGAAACATTGTGGTTTGTTTTCTGATTGGGCATTGATGCCCATTAGCCTTTAATGATTCTCTGTATCACCTCTTTGAAATGGAAAGCGGATTCCATCAAAATGCATTACAGGACACGGAATCTAGGTCAGAATGGGTGTATCTGTCTCTTTTTTCGATTTATGCCTTTGGAAACTCTTCGTTTGAACTGTTCCCTGTCGCAAATGTTCAACGCAGGTTTCACATACGAAATGAGCAGCCCTAGGTTTATCCTAGTCTTAAAAGTGGAAGGAATAACTTCTTTTCACAACTTCAGACATAAGTTCTTTCAAAGTGTATTCGCCACATACATATCCAAAATGTCTGAACGTTTCACACAACTACGTTTGCTTGTTTAAATTAAATGTTTTATAATAACAAATATACACTACGAATACTGAATAGTAAATTGAACCGGGAAAGGCAGAGGTTGATTGGTAGGAGATCCATACGCAGGTATAGGAATGTCGAATTTTATGGTGATGGGTAATGCCCGAGTAACTCAAATTGGCTAAGCAGATTCTAATAATTAAATAAAAAAAAATCAATTATCCTCAAAAGAATCATTATATCATTATTATATTGCCGTCTATCAGAACTAAACCAATTATAATGTATTTAAAAAAAATAAAGCTGATACGAAAAGAAACAGGTATTTTTGTGAATCAGCACCTCAAAAATACGGTCTTACTTTTCCGGCACCAAAAAAAAAACATCATTTTGTTGGGCTGTATTACGATTTAATCATAATTTTTAACAACAAGACGGCAAATTGTAAAATTCAATGGAATTCAAAAAAAATTGCGTCACGTATGTTTCATTCGCCATTTACTGACACTTCAATTCAATATTTTCTCACGTTCTTCTCTTAAATCAATCATTTATCTACGGAAGATGACTGAATAGTTTTTCTTGAAATAACGCAACATTTTTACCAAAAATCATTTGACCCCTCATTTAAGTATGACCCGGTGCATCACAAACACGAATTGTAGGTTATCAGTTTAACCTTCCCCAACATTTATTAATATGTGGTGGATGCCCCAAGAATTATAAAGTATTTCTACATTTACACCTTAGTACTTATAGTGATTAAGTCATGTCGCTGACAGTTGATTTGTTGCTGCCTAATTTCCATCGTATTACCTATAGTTTCAGCATTCCCGCTAATGCAGTTAGTAATAATAATTTAAAATTAATGAAAGTTTTGTCGTATATCGACTCAGGGCAACCATCAGGAAATTAATGATTTTTTTGCCTCTACATATTTGGTAAATGTGCTAATTATTGGTAATATTAAGGAAGCGGTATATCGATATTACGGATATTCTGTATTTAATATATCCCGGAGGCATTTATACATTCGGTACATCTATTTGGTACCTAGGGGATTTTTATGTGTCAAACCATTCACCCACTCTCCAATCAACGCGCGGGTGCGAAAATCGTGTATGGAATGTAGTTCGGTGCCAAATTCAGGTACGGAATGTAATAACAGTTTATGGAGCAGCATGTTTTTGCGTTCCAGTGATTCGCTTTCAGCAAGCCTGATGGCGACAGTAGTTAGATGCTGTGCTTGTGATACGATGCTTCGAGTTGCCTCCTGGTTCGGTTCCCGTCAGTGCCAAAAGTTTTTTAATTTTTTTAAGGTTATATTTGTTTCTCTTTTTAAATTTGGGATAGTTTAGGTTAGTTTGGTTTAGTTTTGTTTGGTTGCTTTAGTCCGACTTTGAGATGGATTATTATGAAAAAGAAAATTGTTCATAAGTCTTGAGTTGTAGCAAAAATTCTAGCATTTGCACTAGAAACGTCAGTTCTCACATGAATATCGGGAGTACATTCAGAGGTAGAGGCCTATAATAATGTCTTGAAGGCGGGTGGACAAGTTTATTCGCTAGAGTAGCTTACAAGATCCTGTTGACTGTGATCGAGGCTGCTGGGATATATATCAGACTTATGAAGTCGGCCTAATGATTTCTGTGAAACAGAAAGTACCGTGTTAAAATTAATGCGTTTATATATCGGAAGATATAATAGTTACCTCGGGTATCCCCCAATAAGCACATTGCCCTCGTTTGTTCTTTAATATTTTTGCGAATGACATAATTTATGCTATTAAAAAGAAAGCCATACTACTTGCTGATGATTTGAAATATATAGACTCATATTAAGCTCTTTTTATGAACATTTATTGCAGAAGGAAACTGATGAATTGACCTGTTAGTAATAATGGAACATTTATATTCAGGAGCGATCCTAGTGTAATTACATTAAATAAAATGAATAATACTACTTCATAAAAATATATAAATATTCACTGAAAATATAAATCACATAGTTGGGTAATTCTATGAGTTTTCACACTCAGTATGATAATATGCTCACTTGTAAGATGAGGGCATCGGATACCAAACTGAAGAATTTTAGGCAATCTCGGACCATGGACACATCTGTATAATGCTTTCCAAGATATGCTTTTTACTTTTAATAAATAACAGGAGATAAACAGATGGCTGGACTAAAATGTGAGTCACATTTCAAACCAAATATCCGACTTAATAGATTTATATATAGCACAGAATATTTCAACAAACTATATTAAAGTTGCGGAAGCATGGGACATAAATTCCAATCGCTTTTCTAATTTTCTCACTCTTAGTGATACCATTATCCAAAACACGAATGCTTCTAAATTATGAACAGCCAAAGAATTCGAGAAGTAAAAGTATTAGCTACAAGCATACAGCATACATATGTGATTATAGCCCTCTCTGACCGAGAAGGGAAAAATAAATAACTGCCCAAAACGAATAATAATATATCTATTTTCTGGAAAAGAAAAATCAGAAGAAATTGCTTACGCTAAATAAGCGTTACATAAGATATTAAAAAATGTGCTGACTCCTTGGTAGCCGCCCGAGTTTATTCACTTATATCAAAATACTATTGTATAAGCAAATATTCAAACTAATGTACCTATTACGTACGGCTCTGGGGAGAGCAATACTCTAATCGTCCAGAGATTCCAGAATAAAGTATTGAGGAACATGGCCGATGGTGGCCATGGTACTCCAAAAATAGTGATCTTCCTCAAGATATTACACTATTAAAACACGATAACCAGATTCACCCAGAGTCACGAAGAACGACTCCATCAACACGTGAACGTTGAGGCGGTCCAGCTCCTAGGCAACACCAACCTTACAAGAAATCCTTAGAGAGATATGTCTTTCGACTTAGTTAAATGACTGTGTCAGTGCAGAAAAAAAGTAATGTGAGGTTCTGTGTAACGCGTTAGTTTTGTGTACATAAGTGAGCACCAGAGCCTAGGGTATACTAGTGAATAACACCCACGCATGAAGCCACATAGGGGACACATGCACTAAATCGTTTTTAGCCGCATGTACCCAGAGTGAGGTCTCAGCGCTGTGTTTTTCGTATGGAAACGTAAAAGAGTGGCCACAGAGAAAAGGCATAACTAGTTGGCCTGTGGAATTAAGGCTTGTGATCGGATAGACCGACCATATTTGCGAAGTGAAAAAATAATCACTCTTTCATACGTTACCTTTTCTTTATTTGAAGAAAGGTAGTAAAGTTACAAAAAAAAACATTTCTTCTAGAATATAAATAAACAGTTACTCTGTTTTATAAGCGATATTTATGAACAAAAAAAATTAGAACACTGTATCCAAAAATATAAAAAATTTAAAATTCTAATGAAATAGAAATCAAACGAACAATTATTCTTATTTCGTGCAGTGGTGGACCTCTAAAAAACAGACCGTTGCATTTATCGTAACGAACTAACGGGACGGTTTGCTTGACCTTTTCGATGCAGTATAGTACATCCCCACTACTCCGTAATGCATCTACATTATGACTCGGGAACCAAATGGCTCTAGAAGGCTGACTTTTGCTCTCTGTGTTTTACGCATCAGAGGC